>JAMQGT020010708.1:0-78311 GCA_024447675.2 Pterophyllum scalare | reverse complement strand
TATGTCCTCCTACTCGTTGGTTGGTGTTGCTCTGCGTCAAACGGCGTATCACCACGGACAAGATCCGGCTCGAAGGACCAAAAAATGATGGGTTCAGAATCATTCAAAATTAACAAGTAATGAGGAATAAATGCGCGTGCGCAGCTTTCAGGTTTTCGCCGCTAGCGGGGCAGGGAACCATGCCTCCTTGAGCACCGAGACAGAAAAGTAAATTGTCCGCTCCTTACTCAAACAGGAAGTGGTCACTCTCTCCTTCGAGGATGTTCCCTTCACGCACGGTTTTTATTCAGAACTTGGCAGCGTAAGGATCATATCACGATTCTCATCAATGACCCCACACTAAATGCAGTTAAGTGCAGGTAATAAACATTTAGGATACACTCACATGGCTGCACACAGAAGATATCAGCTTTTACAGCCAGCTCCTTCCGGCTCCTTCCCCTTCTGGTGGTCTGGTTGATAAAAGAAACTCAGAAGGCTTTTATGTGGGCACTGTGGGAACTCAGCAATGAAGTATCACCCTCAGTGCCCTTCTCAAAGAAGGGTCACCATATCTCCTTATTTGAACAAGAGAAACAACAGTATATAAAACAAAATAAAACATATACAAAGCTATGATAAACTACAGAAAACATTAATATACCTAACATCATCAAAGAACACAAATGAGCCTGTCACAGCAACGTGATAGACCATGGTCTGTTTGTGCTGGCAGTGGTGCAATAAGGTTACACATATGCTTTCTTAATGATTTTTTAAATACTTCTATTATAGAAGTTGCCTCTCTGAAAAGTGGTTTGTATCAAAAATATAAAAATATTCACGTCTTTTCAGTTTCTCTTCCTGCAGTTGGATTCCAATTCCACTGTTCGAGGACGGTAGTTGTTATGTTCTGCAGCCTCAGTGAGATTTACGTAGCAGCACATGAATTGGTCTCCATCTCCTCCAGCACTCCATCTCATATCAGATCTCCAGAGTGACAACTCTGGAAGGATATTTGATGTAATAATCAAGTAGTTGGTTGGAAACTTACCAAAGCGAGGTTTGTAGTTACTGATAGGTTAGGTCAAAAGTAGGAGCAGAAACACTGAGACATTGGATCAAGAGACCTTACACTCAAAGAATACTAATCTGCATTAAAAAGATAATTAAAATTTATTAGTGAATTTTTACGGCAAAGATGGTAGAACAAGCTTTTAAACTTCATTTGTGTAAAAACCCAGCACTCACGCTGTTTTCAAATGAGAGCGCTTCACAGCACTCTGAAAAAGTTGTAGCTAAGGGCTTTTTTTATTGATGAGGAATTATTTAATCTAGTTTCTATAACCCTTACAGTGAAGTACATTTTGTTTATATGCTTCACAGGCACAACGGGTCACTGGCCAATGGGGACAAAGGTCGCAGAAGAAGTCGTCTGGCCCTTTACAAGAGACCCAAAGCCAATGGGGTCAAACCTGATGTTATCCACAATGTCTCAACTCCTTTGGTCTCAAAGGTAAGAAGTCAGTTTGTTATAGTTTTAAAGATGTCTTTTGTTTTCCTCTTACTTCCTCTAGCACTAAATTGACACAGATCTTAGCAAAAGGTGATGTTACATCAAAACATTGTTTTAAAAATTTCTGCAGAGATATTTAATTTTACACTTGGTTTGGAGGATTAAAATCCTTCACAGTATAAATGTTGTGTGCGTGTGTGTATCTAAAATTTCCAAACTCACCCTGTCGGGCAGTCTTTGCCCATCCAAGCACCCTCAAGCACTCGAGGCCTGGGTGCTGGAGGGTCCTGTGCAGTGTCGTTGGGGCTCCTCCCAGGACAGCGCTCTTCTGGACAGAGATCTTGGCTTTTGTTCGTGGAATCTGCTGGTGCCACTATTCCAGTTTGGTGGTGGTTGGGGGGGGGGTAACTGCCCTAATTACCATGGGGACCATTGTTACCTTCACCTTCCACATCCTTTCTAGCTCTTCTTTCAGCACTTTGTATTTATCGAACTGGGAAGAACAAGGTCCAGACAATCAACACCTATGCCCTGTCAGCTGTCAGATACCCTGCTGGGATAATAAGCTGGTGACAGAAGCCACTAACATCAAGACAAGAAAGCTCCTTATCATGATGAGAAGCTCACCCCAGATCCAGCACCCTGAGACTGTACGCTAAGTGGCAGGAAGGAGGCCGAGGACTAGTGAGTGTCAGAACCACTATCCTGGATGATACAACAAAGATCCATGAGTACATCAGGAAGATGGCCACAAATGATCATGTGCTTAATGAGTACCTAGGCAGCAGAAACCCGAGAAAGAAGAGGAGCAAGAACAGGAATGATCATGGAAGGACAGACCGCTGCATGGCTTGTATTCAATTTCAATTTCAATTTTATTTATATAGCGCCAAATCACAACGAACAGTCGCCTCAAGGCGCTTCGTATCGTGGGTAAAGACCCTACAATAACACAGAGAAAACCCAACAGTCAAAATGACCTCCTATGAGCAAGCACTTGGCGACGGTGGGAAGGAAAAACTCCCTTTTAACAGGAAGAAACCTCCAGCAGAACCAGGCTCAGGGAGGGGCAGTCATCTGCCGCGACCAGGTTGGGGCTGAGGGGAGAGAGACAGGACAAAAGACATGCTGTGGAAGAGAGCCAGAGATTAATAATAATGATTAAATACAGAGTGAAGTATAAACAAGTAAATAAAGGTGAATGAGAAGAAACAGTGCATTATGGGACCCCCCTCAGCAGCCTAGGCCTATAGCAGCATAACTAAGGGGTGGTTCAGGGTCATGTGATCCAGCCCTAACTATAAGCTTGATCAAAAAGGAAAGTTTTAAGCCTAATCTTGAAAATAGAGGGTGTCTGTCTCCTGAATCCAAGCTGGGAGCTGGTTCCACAGACGAGGGGCCTGAAAGCTGAAGGCTCTGCCTCCCATTCTACTCTGAAGTATCCTCAGGAACCACAAGTAAGCCAGCAGTCTGAGAACGAAGTGCTCTATTGGGGTGATATGGTACTATGAGGTCTTTGAGATAAGATGGGGCCTGATTATTCAAGACCTTGTATGTTAGGAGAAGGATTTTAAATTCTACTCTAGATTTAACAGGGAGCCAATGAAGAGAAGCCAATATGGGAGAAATCTGCTCTCTCTTTCTAGTCCCTGTCAGTACTCTAGCTGCAGCATTTTGGATCAGCTGAAGGCTTTTCAGGGAACTTTTAGGACAGCCTGATAATAATGAATTACAGTGGTCCAGCCTAGAAGTAATAAATGCATGGATTAGTTTTTCAGCATCAGTCTGAGAAAGGATGTTTCTAATTTTATAAATATTGCGCAAATGTAAAAAAGCAGTCCTACATATTTGTTTAATATGTGCATTGAAGGACATATCCTGGTCAAAAATGACTCCAAGATTTCTCACAGTGTTACTGGAGGCCAAAGTAATGCCATCCAGAGTAAGTATCTGGTTTGACACCATGTTTCTAAGATTTGTGGGGCCGAGTACAAGAACTTCAGTTTTATCTGAATTTAGAAGCAGGAAATTAGAGGTCATCCAGGTCTTTATGTCTTAAGACATTCCTGCAGTTTAACTAATTGATGTGTGTCATCTGGCTTCATGGATAGATAAAGCTGCTATTCAGCACATAACAGCAGGGTGCAAGATGCTAGCAGGCAGGGCATACATGGAGTGCCACATCTGTGCCAAGCATGGCCTGGAAGACCCAAGGTCAAAATGGATATGTCCCCAAGGGTGGTTGAGAATGAGCTAAGATCCTGGACTTCCAGATACAGACAGACAGACAAACTGGTGATGGCTAACCAACATAGTAGTGGACAAGCAGAGCAGAAAAATCGTAGTGTTAGACGTTGCAATACCAAGTGATAGCAGCATCAGGAAGAAGTAACACAAGAAGCTCGATAAATACCAAGGACTGAGAGAAGATGTGGAAGGTGAAGGTAATAGCAGCCCCGGTCGTAACTGGAACACTTGGGGCAGTGACCCCCAAACTGGGAGACTGGCTCCAGCAGATTCCAGGAACAACATCCAAGATCTCTGTCCAGAAGAGCACAGTCCAGGTAAGATACTGTGCAGGACCCTCAAGCATTCAGACCTCTGGAATAGAACACGAGCCTGAAGGACAAAGACTGCGTGCAGGGCGAGTGGCATTCTTTTTAATATGATTGCATAATATATTGCATATAAATTTGCATATTGTATTGTTAATTTGTTTTGCTTTTTTAGATTTTTTTTTTGGCAAAGTCTGATCAGGCATTTCTATGTGTTATGAATGGTATGCAACTTCATAATAACTGCTGTGTATATTCTCTGTCAAGTCTTATCTACAAGGTGTAATCAGAAGGTTCTGTGAGCATTTTTATAAAAAAAAAAATCAAAGCCTAACATACTTTAAATTAAATGAGCACTAACTTAAACAAAGGCCAAATTATGATACCTACATGGTGGGGTAAGAACATCTTTAAACTGGCAGCTCCTGTAGGGTGATCCCGGTAAGCAATAGTTAGTACCTTCTAATCGCAGTAGGTACAAGAAACAACCAGTGAACAACAAATAGATCACTCTGATTGAGCATTTGGGATGTGCTGGAAATGAAAGTCTGATTTATTGAGCTGTAACTGTATCAGGACTCAAAGGATCTGCTGCTAATGTCTTGGTGCCTGTTATGGAGTGCAATGAGTCAGAACAGCTTTAGTTGTATAATAGGGACCTACACAATAGTAGACAGGGTGGTTTAATGTTGAGGCAGAATGAGTTCTGAATGAGCGATAAGCCACAGTCGTGCTCTGCTCATGCAAACTCTGACTTCAACACAGACTCAGAACCATGTATCCTGCTGTTTTACATGTGCTTGCCTACCATATCACAAAAATAAAATTAAGGGGACTAGAGATCTTATTTTTGCTTTAACTTTTTATTATGAAATCTGTTGTGTTTGTTTTTTGTAACCTGGACAATAGCAGTAAACATGAAAATACTGTATCACAACAAACAGTCGCCTCAAGGTGCTTCATATTGTAAGGTAAAGACCCTGAAATAACACAGAGAAAACCCAACAGTCAAAATGACCCCCTATGAGCAAGCACTTGGCGAAAGTGGAAAGGAAAAACTCCCTTTTAACAGGAAGAAACCTCCAGCAGAACCAGGCTCAGGGAGGGGCAGTCATCTGCTGCGACTGGTTGGGGGTGAGGGGAGGGAGACAGGACAAAAGACATGCTGTGGAAGAGAGCCAGAGATTATTAATAACTAATGATTAAATGCAGAGTGGGGTATAAACAGAGTGAAAAGAGGTGAATGAAGAAGAAACACTCAGTGCATCATGGGAACCCCTCAGCAGCCAAGGCCTATAGCAGCACAACTAAGGGGTGGTTCAGGGTCACCTGATCCATCCCTAACTATAAGCTTTATCAAAAGGAAAGGTTTAAGCCTAATCTTAAAAACAGAGAGGGCGTCTGTCTCCTGAATCCAAGCTGGGAGCTGTTTCCACAGAAGAGGGGCCATCCACAACAAGTGTCTGGTTAGACACTGTGTTTTTAAGGTCTGTAGGGCTGAGTACAATAACTTCAGTCTATCTGAATTTAGATATAATAATAATAATAATATCATGGTTTTTCCAAAGCTCCCCAGAAGTAAGGTAAACGAATGCAAATCCACTATAAATAAGCAAATCAATGACCTGAACACGCATGGCCCACATGTAGGTCTGTGAAAGCAGAAAAAATACTAATTGACTTGACCTCAAGGCCAGTAAAAAATATTCATGGGCCAGTAACACTCTGACCCACGAACCCAGTAGTGTTTGGCTGGACACTGAATTATTATTAACATTAATTATTAACATCTGTTTTCTGCAGCAGGGCCTGTTGCATCAAAGCACAGGCAAGGCTTAATTCTGAGAATGGTGAGCGTGGCTTTCTTCATTGCAGCCACCACACGCTCCTTTAAAGGCTTACAGTCATACTCATTCACTCATTCATTAGTACATTTAAAGACACACACATAAAACACATACACATGATCACACAAAAATCCACCTCATGTAGGATACTGATGTAAGAAAGCCTTCCAAGAAGACAGAGTAAAGGCTATTTTATTTTTTGGCTTAGTGTGTTTAGTTTGTTTAGTGGGAGCAAGACAGTTGTGGGTGGAGCCACACTGTGACTGAGGGCAAACCAGCCAATAGAATCTCTTCTCTCAGCCTTCGGTGTAGACCTGTTAAACCCGTTAGACAAAATTCTCAAGTCTGTGATCAAAACCAGTTAAATTGTAAAGGATAATTTACTTGCAATCCAAAATAATTTGCAGTTAATGCAGTTAATGAAATACACTTAAATGTTTTTTAATGGTTGAATTGAAAATATACCAAAGAGATTTATAATAATGTCACACTGTACCTTAAAAATAGATGCTCTCCCTTCCTTGTAATTTTCATGTTGTTTCATTAAAACAGGAAACGCTCTCCAAGCAGACTTTCCTGGAGGCCAGACCTGCTCTACCTGCCATGTGATGTGATATAATATATAATATGTTTTCCATTGACAGGCACTCAGCAACAAAAGCCAGCACAGCATCTCCTACACACTGTCACGGAGCCACTCTGTAATCGTGGAGTACACCCATGACACCAACACAGACATGTTTCAGGTCAGTGTCTGCATGCACGCTCACAAACATGCGTGTGTGCTTACCAGCTCAACATTATAGCTGTGTCGCCTGTTGTAGAAGCAAGACATTCATACTAAGTAATGGAATGAAAAAAAAAATCACAGGTGAAGGCACATGATTTAATAAGGCTACAAGCCTTCATCCCAGCTCCAATGTTCATTCTCATAGTTTAACTTAATTATTTTATTTATGCAGTTATACAAATAATGGTTCTTATTTTATCAATGTTTTAGATTGATAACACACGCTGCCCTATCTCTGTGCCCTACTTCAACACTAAACATGGAGCTACAGCTCAGCATCACGTTAGCGTAGCACAGGCAAAGTCTGCTTTTTGAGTCTGTAGTCACTGCACACTACAATTACACACTGTTTTGTGCAACTCCTCCTTTTCCTGAATCTCTGCAGTTAGAGAGCATGACCCATAGAAACAAAGCTAGGTTGAAACTGAGAGATATGTGTTTATTAGTGTGAACATCACAAGAAGGTGCAGCAAACAGAGTATTAATAGCCAGAAGGAAGAAAGTCTGAGGAGGTAAAATATACAAAAGAAGATGAGTCAGGCCTGTCTGCTCTCAGCAGCTTGCAGTTATTTTCCAACCACCTTCTCTCAGCATGAAGACCCACACAAAGGCAGCACGCAGACACCAGGGCTCAACTATTCAATCCATGGTTCTCTGTTTAAGGGTCAGATCACTTTACAAAACTCTTTTTATTTTTTTTACTTCTTAAGTATCGCCAGGAGTTTGGTCTGTTCATTATCACAGAAACCTGTCTCTGACAGTTTTACCTGCACCTCATTACAAGGAAGGTGACACCCACAAAAAAATGACATTTTAAAAACTGAACAGCCCTCTTCAGGGATGGAGTCCCTGCTCCTCTAAGTAGTGCACAAATTCTGCAGGGTTTACAAGGACCTTCTGTTTGGTACAGCCTATTTCCAGTGGCAATTAAAAATATACAATATATTGCCAAAATGATTCACTTATTTACCTTCACATGCATATAAATTGTGAACATCCCTTTCTTAATCCATAGGGTTTAATATGATGTCAGCCCACCCTTTACAGCTACAACAGCTTCAACTCTTCTGGGAAGTCTTTCCACAGGTTTAGGAGTGTGTATGGGAATTTTTGACCATTCTTCCAGAAGCAATATGTGAGGTCAGACACTGATGTTGGAGAGAAGTCTCGGCTCACAGTCTCCACTCTAATTCATCCCAAAGGTGTTTTATCAGGTTGAGGTCAGGACTCTGTGCAGGCCAGTCAAGTTCTTCCACACCAAACTGGCTCATCCATGTCTTTATGGACCTGTTTTGCGCACTGGTGTGCAGCCATGTTGGAACAGGAAGGGGCCATCCCCAAACTGTTCCCACAAAGTTGGGAATTTGAAGTTGTCCAAAATGTCTTGGTGTGCTGAAGCATTAACAGTTCCTTTAACTGGAACTAAGAGGCCGAGCCCAACTCCTGAAAACAACCGCACATCATAACCCCCACCACCACCACCACCACCACCACCACCACCACCAAACGGCCAAACCCAGACTCATCCATCGGGTTGTTGCTCACTCCAGAGAACAGGCCTCCACTGCTCTAGAGTTCAGGGGTGACGTGCTTTACACCACTGTATCCGACGATTTACATTGAGCTTGGTGATGTAAGGTTTGGCTGCAGCTCCTCGGCCATGGAAACCCATTCTATGAAGCTCTCTACACACTGTTCTTGAGCTGATCTGAAGGTGACATGAAGTTTGGAGGTCTATGGTGATTGACTCTGCAGAAAGTTGGTGACCTCTGTGCACTCTGACCCTCAGCATTACGTGGCCTACCACTTCATGGCTAAGCTGCTGTCGTTTCCAATCATTTCCACTTTGTTATAATCTCACTAACAGCTGACCGTTAGTAGCAAGGAAATTTCACGATTGGACTTGTTGCACAGGTACCATCCCATCATGGTACCACGCTGGAGTTCACTGAGCTCCTGAGAGCGACCCATTCTTTCACTGATGTTTGTAGAAGCAGTCTGCATGCCTAGGTGCTTGGTTTATACACCTGTGGCCACAGAAAAGACTGGAACACCAGAATTCAGTGATTTGGATGAGTGAGTGAATACTTTTGGCAATATAGTGTATGAGTCAATCTGTTTCTGTCACTTTACTGAAGGTAGATTGTTGCTTTTATGATTAAAATAAGCACAGGCCAAGCTTGAAAGCATTTTGTTAGTTGGACGCTTACATTGTTGAAAAGTGATTCCAGGAGTGTATCCCTTCTACCCAAATAGAGAAGACACAAACCAGTGTTTTAATATGGATTCACTACAGAGTAAGGAATTATTCCTGTTATGGTATTGGCAGTGATGGCCAAATGTTACTCAGAGCAGGCTGATGCCATTCAAACTTTAGGGCCAGAATTCCCCCTGTGTTTTTCTGTGTATAATCTACCTCTGCCTCTGCTTAAGCCCTACTTACTTCAGTACAGCCAAACATGAACATTGCCTTGGCTCTGTTTCAGGATCATAATCCTGAATTTGGTGTTAGACTTTCCACATCTACAAGTATGCGGATGCCTGAGAAAAAAATGTATTCATTCAGTTTTATTACCACACTGTAGGTCCAGACATCTTCTCCCTCTACATAGTAAGATCAATATAATATTAGAGAGAAACCACAATTTGGGTTGTGTGGACACTTTCCTGACACACTCAACAAATGCTTATATACACACAATCCCATTCATCCCTAACACAAGCACAGTAAGATTCCTGCATGCACTGGACTGTCTGTGCTCAACCCGTCTGTGCGATGGTGATAGTGATCCCTCTCTCCTCCTTCTCGCAGATTGGCCGGTCGACAGAGAGCATGATTGACTTTGTGGTGACGGACACAGCAGGCAGCAGCAGCGGTCAAGGTGGGGGCGCAGTGGGGGAGGGCGGAGGCCAGTCAGTTCAGAGCACCATCTCACGGTACGCCTGCCGCATCATGTGTGAGCGCAGTGCTCCCTACACGGCACGCATCTATGCCGCTGGCTTTGACTCTTCCAAGAACATCTTCCTGGGGGTGAGTGCTCCCTCCCACACGGATGCTAGGCTTCTCTCGGTAAAGTACACATGACTGGCAACCATGGCAACCATGGTACGCGTGACATCATAGCTGTAATAATGCATCTCAGTGCTCGTGATCTGGCTGCAGGCGACACAGAGGAGTGTTTGTATGTGACTGCGTGCACGTGTCTGTGTGTGTGTGTGTGTAAGGAAAGAACTTGTTGGTTGTGTTACTCATGCGTGTTATGAAAGAAATTTGGTTATGTGTTATCTTCTAAAGCTATGGGTTTCATAACTCGTCAGTAAACATACCACAAATTACAACATGTATGATCAAAATGAGCCTCGTATTTCGTGCTGTGTTTGGTGTCTTAGAGCATATATATATATATATATATATATATATATATATATATATATATATATATATATATACATATATGTTTGCATATTAAATTGGGGATTGACGAGCACAGTAAATATCCCCTGGAATCTATACTGTAGGTGGTTGCTGGGGTTAAAAACAGCAGGTAATGATGCAGGGCAGCCGCATTTATATGTCAGAGGGGGAAAGGGAAATTTTGTGGCTTAACATTAGGACTCCCAAGGTGGTCATTTTGACCTTTTTTTAAATTTTGCTTTGTGATATCTTTGTTGCTATAAACGCCATGTAACTGTAGGACCCTGACTTTTCCTAAATATGTCTGTATTGTGTTCTAACATTGTCATTTTATATAAAATTATGAGACACAAGAGAGTTATGAGTGTTTCTACCTATAACTCCCATGGGTGGTCATTCTGACCACAATATATTATTTACATAATTTTATAATAAATAAATATGATATGTTTAAATGTAATTTATAATTAATAAAAGATCAAAGAATACATGGACCTGTAATGTTATCAATCACTCAACTGTCCATGGTCATAGCTGTCATATTGACCATATGCATATACAGCATAATTTGGTGAAATTGGGTGCTTTTTGACTCCTAATAGCTGCCACTTGCTGCCCACTGTTGATGGGCAAAGTGTCGTTCCTGGCGTTCCCAAGAAAAAAGGTGACTGGACTTTATTTAAACCCTAGTGGGGGTTGTCCCCTCTGGAGGTGGTTTTTGACCCTTTGTTCTTCATAATCACGTGAGTTAAGGTGTGAAAAAAATGTGTGGGTCATTACAATAGGTCACATGATTGGGGGGGGGGGCTCGCACAGTGGTTCCACCTGAAAACCCTGGCGGTAATGACCCACACCTTTTTTTTTTAATGCCTTAGTAAGCTAAGGCACATACCTAAGTGCCACAGCCCATGAATAAAGGGGACAGCTCCCACTAGGGTTTAAATACCTGGGGTTCTGCAAGTTTTGGTGGAGAAGCCCGAAGAAGCTTCTTGGATAAGAGGGGAACTGACTTCAGAAAAATTTAAAGAAGTCCCCTCACCTTTTTCAAGCTGTTGAGAATACCATGACCCGCCTGACTGAGAATCTACACACACATATGTTCCCGCTACTGATGTTTCTCGCCACAACCATCTTTAGTTTATTGGTAACATTACAGATCCATGTATTCTTCTGTGTTTTTATTGATTATAAATTAAATGTATGTATATGATATTGATTTATTATAAATTTAAGAAAATAATGTATGGTGATCAGAATGACCGCCTACGGGAGTTCTCGTAGTTCTAAAATTCTGGGAGTTCTAGTGTTAAATGCCCTAACTATAAGCTTTATGAAAGAGTAACGTTTGAAGCATGATCTTAAAAGTAGAGAGGATTGGGGGGCTGGTTCCACAGGAGAGGGGCCTCCCATTTTAATTTTGGAACTTTAAGAACAATACGTAAATCTGCACCCTGACAATGAAATGTCTTCCTGGGTTAACATTTGCTGCCTGAGTGACTTCTTCTTGAGCCAGTGTCCATATCTCGTGACAGACACAGATACTTCCCCAGTACGTCCATTATTACTATTTGTGTGTGTACAGTGGACTATAGATTTTTGTGTCATGACAGATTTGTTTTGCCTCTGTGTGCCACCACAGTGGATTTGACTGAATTCAGGAGGTTTAACAGAAGTACTGTACACTCACTTATACAGCATTTGGCAAAAACAGAGCAGAGTATAGCCCTGTACATTTAAGAATTCATCCTGCTACTTCAATCAGCAGTAACATAATAAACTAGTGACCTTGTTCAATTGGCAGCTGACCATGCCATTGTCTTCACCAGGTTTGACAGGTGAAGCTGTATGATTCTGTTTCTGTCCTTCTCCATACTTTTCTCATCCTCTCATCCTGGTACAAGTTGGTTTCATTTGTCCAAAGAATTTTTTTCCAGGCTCTTTCAAATGTTTCTGGGCAAAGTTTAATTTGGCCTTCCTGTTTTTGAGTGTAACCACTGGTTTGCACCATGTTGTAGAGCCTCTGTATTGACAATCATGACATGACATTTTCAGGAGCATTCTTGACTCAGCTGCATAAAAGAACTCTGCAGTAATTTACTTTAGTTATATTCTGTGGTCCTCCAGGTCTTTTTATTTTGCTGACCTCACCGGTGCATTTCGCCTTTTTAATTTAAAGAATTTCTCAAATATGGAATAAATCATTTCTCATTCTCTCAATGACAAGTAGATGTATAATTACATCCATACAAAAACACATGTATTCATATTTTTTCTTTTTTGTTTAGTTATTTTATTTTTCTAAAAAGAGTAATAAAGTTATAGAGCAGGCTGGAAAAAGTAACTCACTGAACCCCCTATAGCATCAGCAACTGTTCCCAGCAGCTGCTGATAAGACTTCTTAGAAACTGTACATCACGACTCAATCTCTGCAAAGGCATCAGTGCTGTTCATTGTCAAGTCCTTTTGCCGCTTCCCCCATACCAGCCTCTAAGCTTCCACTTCAGGTTGGCCCGGATGCTACATTTTTACAGCATCTAAGAGAAGAAGAGAACATTTGAAATGTAAAAAGCACCAAAAAAAGTGCTGTCTATGTACAGAGAAATTCAGGAAAAAGCTTCAGTTTGTCTGGACCAGCCTGATGCTAATTTAATTTTATCTTAAGACACCTAATACATATATTGTATGTATTATATATTGCATAAAATATTATATAATTTAAATTTAGTTATAAAGGTTACATTTAAAACAACATGAAAAAGACTAAGGGCCGAGAGAAAAGAGAAAGTAAGAGAAACAAAGAGACACAACACAGAGAGACAGATGTATGGACAGCCCAAAAGAGTGTAGTTTTTCAGTTTGAAATAAAAGCATCAGTGGTAATTCATGACTTATGATTCTTTTTTCTTTTATGTAATATAATTATTTTAATCTCACTTCAGAGTCTACTGCAACGATGTGAAATAAGTGACAGTAAAAACTGAAAGCCTAAAACGAGCACTCGCAATAGTCAGCTTTCGTGATAAGGCAAGTACTTATACTTGTACTTAAGTACTTGGTGTAAGCACTTGGTGACAGTGGAAAGGAAAAAAACTCCTTTTTAACAGGAAGAAACCTCCAGCAGAGCCAGGCTCTGGGAGGGGCAGCTACATACTGTAATCGGTTGGGCGTAATGGTAGGGAGACGGGACAAAAGACATCCTGTGGAAGAGAGCCAGAGATTAACACTCTGAGTAAATGCAGAGTGGTTTAAAAACAGAGAAAGAGTAAAAAGAGGTGAATGAAGAAGAAACATTCATCATGGGAACCCCCCAGCAGCCTAGGCCTATTGCAGCACAACAGGGGGCGGGTTCAGGGTCACTTGATCCAGCCCTAACTATAAGCTTGATCAAAAAGGAAATTTAAAGCCTAATCTTAAAAATAGAGAGGTGTCTGTCTCCTGAATCCAAACTGGGAGCAGGGGCCTGAAAGTTGAAGTGTAAATGTCTAGTTAGACACTAAGATTTGTGGGGCAGAGTACAATAACTTCAGTTTTGTCTGAATTTAGAAGCATGAAATTAGAGGTCATCCAGGTCTTTATGTCTTAAGACATTCCTGCAGTTTAACTAATTGGTGAGCATAATCTGGCTTCGTGGATAAATAGAACTGGGTATTATCTGGATAGCAATGAAAAAGTATGTTATGTCTTCTAATAATACTGCCTAAGAGCAGCATGTATAGTGTAAATAGAATTGGCTTGGCCCTAGAACAAAACCCTGTGGAACTCAATAATCAACCCTAGTGTGTGAAGAAGACTCTCCACTGAACAAACTGGAATATGTTAGATAAATATGATTCAAACCACTGCAGTGCAGTACCTTTAACACCTATGGCATGCTCTAATCTCTGCAATAAAATGTTATGGTCAACAGTATCAAAAGCTGCACTGAGGTCCAACAGGACAAGCACAGAGACGAGTCCACTGTCAGAGGCTGTAAGAAGATCATTTGTAACCTTCACTAATGCTGTTTCTGTACTGTGATGAATTCTGAAACCTGACTGAAACTCTTCAAATAAACCGTTCCTCTGCAGATGATCAGTTAGCTGTTTTACAACTACTCTTCAAGGATTTTGGAGAGAAAAGGAAGGTTGGAGATTGGCCTATAATTAGCTAAGACAGCTGGATGGATGAATGGAACTGGGTCAAGTGATGACTTTTTATTTAATGGTTTAAATACAGCCACCTTAAAGGCCTGTGGTACATAGCCCATTACTAGCGATAGGTTGATCATATTTAAGGTCAAAGCATTAATTAATGGTAGGACTTCTTTGAGTAGTCTTGTAGGAATGGGATCTAATAGACATGCTGATGGCTTGGAAGAAGTAACTGTTGAAGATCAGTCGGAGAGAAAGAGTCTAAACAAACTGAAAGTAGTTGTTCGCACTGATACATCTGTGAGATGGTTATCAATATTTTTTTCCTCTAGTGGTTAAAACTTTATTTGTGCATAAATTCATGGAGTCATTACTAGTTAAGGTTATAGGGCTCAACAGAACTCTGCAGAGGTCTGACTCTTTGTCAGCCTGTCCACAGTGTTGAAAAGAAACCTGGGATTGTTCTTATTTTCTTCAGTCAGTGATGAATAGTAACATGTGGTAGCTTGGTGGAAGGCTTTTTTTTTTTATAGAGCAACAAACTCTTTTTCCAGGCTAAATGAAGATCTTCTAAATTAGTGAGATGCCATTTTCTCTCCAGCTTATAGGTTATCTGCTTTAAGCTGTGTGTTTGTGAGGGAATCAAGCACTTCACAGAGTTTAAGTAGCTGCTCTCCACTGTGTTGGCACATGGTATTGAAAATAACAGGGGGGGGTAATTATTTCCTTAGACATAGTTACAGCACTTTCAGAAAGACTTCTACTGTAATGAAAATTATCCCCCACTGTTGTGTAACACATTCTTGTAAATCTAAATGCTATTTTAAAATGATCAGATAAAAGAGGTTTTCAGCCTCCACTATGATCTCTCTGCACCTCCCCATCATTCCTCCTAACCTTAACATCTGCATGCTCTTTGTGTGTGTATCCATGTGGGGGTCTCAAAGGAGCGGGCTGCCAAATGGAGAACATCAGACGGCCTGATGGATGGTCTGACTACCAACGGCGTGCTGGTCATGCACCCAGCGGGCGAGTTTGTGTCTGAACCAGCTCCTGGGGTCTGGAGAGAAATCTCAGTCTGTGGCAATGTCTTTGCCCTGAGGGAGACCCGCTCAGCCCAGCAGAGGGGAAAACTGGTAAGAAGGGGGCTGATGGGAAAATAAGTCCCATGCTGGCTTCATATGGCTCAAAGTTTTGAAGCTACTGAGCTTCACTTGAGCCAAGAACTTGAAACTGCAGGGCTTTCTTGTAATGACTGGTTCAGCACAGCAGTGGGCCAACCCATTAGCTGTATTCCAGACAGATTGGATAGTGTGCACCATTCCAAAGTCGGAATAACTCTATTTAAAGAACCTGGCTATCCTGCGATGTTTTATCAGTATTTCAAAGGGGGGAAAGATGTCCCTCAGCCTGTTGAATCTGGTCCTTTTTGCAGCGGTATGCAGTAGTTCCTGATCCATCTTTGAATGAGATTCTGTTTAAAGACAGTTAAATTAGCTTTCTCTAACAAGTAGTGTTTCTGAGCTGCAATTAAACTTTGCCATATTCATTAAAATTGTGTCATTATAAAAAACCCACGTAAACACCGGCAGCCAAGAAGACCAAAAAAAAAAAAAAACAGTCAATGTAGTCAATCATACAGCACAGTTTTTAGATCTCAATTAGAAGGTAGTAATTTGATCAGTGTGTTTCTCTGTTATTTTAGTAACATTGACTGAGATTTGCCCAAACTCAAATCTAGATGGCATTATGTGTATGTGGTTAAAGTCTTGGGTGGATTTGGACAGACAGTCCTTGTCTTGACCTTTGTTAAACATACAGTTTTTACCAATATGCGGATGCCTTTAATATCAGTGTTATAGAATATCACTTCCTGTTATGGCGTTGGCTGATTTTAAAAAAGGAATATGTGCTGAGGAAACAGTTCTCTATCCACTGAATATTGTGACCATTTATGATCAAAGATGGACTACCACAGTGCCTCTCATGGTTTACCACTGCTTCTTTTGTTTTGAATAATTCAGACTGTTGGCTGTCCACCCACCTATAATGATCCCATTTATCAGTTCCTTTCTGGGGGCTGCTGCTCTAATGCAATGTCATCTTAAAACTGTTACAAGTTAAGGTAAGTTAAGAAGTCCAAGACTTTCGGCAACAGAGACTGTTGACTTTGGTTTTCCTCACAAACACCAGCTTTAGAAACGCCACGTAAATAGAAAAAGTAAATATTACGGGCAGCATTTCTTTTTAATGCATTGAAGGAAAGATGCAATAAAGAGAAAGACAATGCCCAAACAGAGAATATGTATAAGAATTCTAAATCTGATGTGTCAACTCTCTGAACCAAAACTGGTTGCTCACAGTGCCATCATGTGGTGGTATAGAAGAGGAATCAAAGGTCCCGTTAGAGCGTACCAGGAGTGTACTCCTGCAGAGTTGTGTCCAGTTTAAGAAAACTCACGTGCAACAAATGAATTCCAGAAATATAGAAGTTGATAGTGACTGATTCAATTCATCCTCTCTTTGATAATGATGTTTTCCTCGCTTCCTGTCTCCTTTCCCTTCTTCTGTTGTCCTCTTAAGGTTGAAAATGAGTCAAATACATTGCAGGACGGTTCTCTGATTGATCTGTGTGGAGCTACTCTGCTGTGGAGGACCCCCACTGGATTGCGGCATACTCCTACTCTCAAACAGCTGGAGTCCCTTCGACAGGAGCTGAACGCCGCCCGGCCTCAATGTCCTGTGGGCTTCAACACGCTAGCCTTCCCCAGCCTGGCCCAGCGCGAGATTGTCGACAAGAAGCAACCCTGGGTTTATGTCAACTGTGGCCACGTACACGGCTACCACAACTGGGGCTACCGGAAAGAAAAGGGTCCTGCTGGCCCTGGAGGTACAGCACCTCCCAGCACTGGTGAGAGGGAGTGCCCTATGTGTCGAAGAGTAGGCCCCTATGTGCCATTGTGGTTGGGGTGTGAGGGTGGATTGTACCTGGATGCTGGGCCACCAACTCATGCTTTCTGCCCCTGTGGTCATGTTTGCTCAGAAAAGACCGTGGCGGGGTGGAGCCAAATCCCATTACCCCATGGCACTCATGCCTTCCATGCTGCCTGCCCTTTCTGTGGTACCTGGTTGACAGGGGAGCAGGGCCACATCAAACTCATCTTCCAGGGCCCCGTTGACTGAAGCCCAGACAACTCAGAGAAAAGTACTGGTGGATTGACTGAGGATCTGCTGACTAAAGACTGTGTGCTAAACCAGTACAGGAAGAGGACTGCTAACATGATGAGTTGAAAGCAACTTGCAATAGTACATGCCAAGGCTTCACATGGAATATGAGGTGTATGGAGAATATGTAAAATAAACTGTGTTGAAATTAACACGTCTTTAGTTATCTTTTTTTTTTTTTTCCAGCAAGTGTTAGCATTCCAGTAGCTGGACTGCTGCTCACATCCATGTAGGATGTAGCTGATAAAATCTGACAGCACACAACTGCTAAAAAGAAGGGACAGCAAGAGACAATCCAACGCTGAGATTAGTTACAGAAAGTAAAATATTGCAGACTTTACAGACAAGTTCATATGTGCAATTCATGTTGTGTTTGCTACACAGAACTTATCTTAGAAACTGAAAAATGTACAGAAATATGAACTATCAATGCACCATAGGATAACCAATCAGATCAATATGGTGTGATAGGAGAGCAACAAAGGGGAAACACAAAACTAAACCACAATCTGCCATTTTAGTTTGTGAACAGTCACTTGTCACTGTTGTCATACCTGAATCAGACACCTAGCTGTCAGTAGTTAGTTATGGATAGTTCTCCATCAGAAGTACATTTTGGTATTGGCGTAGCATTCCTAACCCCATGATGGCCTACAAAACATTTGTCTTTGAGTGATTTTTATTTTTTATTTTTGCATATTTGTCACAAATTTCAGATCATTAAACATATTTTAATATTTGACAATAATAACCCCAGTAAAAACAAAAGGTTTTGAATGAGAATTTCATTTATTAAGTGAAAAAAAGCCTGGCCCTGTGTGAAAAAGTAATTGTCCTACCTTATTACCTACTCACAATTTATGATATGTTAAGAGTTGGGAAATTCATATTATTAAGGGAAACTTAACCTTTAATTAGAAGAAGAAGTCCACAGAACAGGGAGCAGACGAGTGGACGTTAACAAATAGCCTGATAGAGAACAAAGGAAACAGGCTATAAATACACACAAGGGAATTAAGTGACATTTACACAACTGTGAAACAAGGTACCGCTGAAACTATTCATGACAATGATACAAAGGATGCAAAACTAAATGCAAGACGCAAGAGAGAAATGAGTACCAAAATAAAACAGGAAGTGAGAAGCAATCATTTGAAAGAGGGATGTGCAGAGACAGGAACTTTACAGAATAGTTAACACTAAAGGAGCAGATGGAAGGAACACCAAGGGAAGGACTTAGTCCACAATCAGGACTACGCTGACTTTGTTCTTTCCATGTGGCAACGTCTCACCTTGTGACACAGAAGATGAAAGTTGGTGATGGCAGTAAACAAGACATTTGAAAACACTCATTTTTGAAATGAGACTCACAACCTGCATATTTTAAGATGCATCGATAACCTTTTAGGGTTCTGACAGAAAAATCGCAGCTATGACTGTGTCCTTTCTGAACATCCTTAAAATACTTGTGGTGCTAACTCACCTTTTCACAATACCCCTAGACACCAGCATGTCATATAATAAATCTGCTGAGAGAAAGAAAAGCAAGTCTGTGTGACTGCAGGGGACACGAGAATGAATAAATCTGTGTAAATCCAAAGAGGTAGCTAAAAGGCTAAAACCGCCAACATGACCTCAGTCATTAGCTTTGCTAGCAAACGCACTTTCCTTTCGACATCATGCGATAGAAGAGTTGGTTAATCGTTAGCTTTCACCTCCTCTAACTATATGCAATATGATTGGTCACAGAGGTTTAGTGCCGAGTTGTTGACCTTTGTTCCCACACCTCTTTGTGAATTGACCCTACAAAAGGCCCAGCTTCCTCCACCAAATTTTTCTCTTGTTGTTGGCAATTTGAGAAAAGTCTTCATCTTGTCTTCCAAAGTTGAAAATTCCACACTGTCCCCTTGTAAGTGTCCCATAATCCACATTTTGCTGTCCAGGTTGCATTCTTCACCCCTCGTTTCTGTTCAAAACTAAAATGTGAAATCTGATTGGCTGCAGAATGTTTACTGGTTTAAACTTTCACTTCTTAAATATAATTTTAGCTTACAAAAAGTAATTACAGAAATATTTGGATATTTTTTAGACTTAGTGTTACTTTGTTTAAAAAAAAAGTCATTATATGTAAAATGTATGTAAGTGCTGCTGATTATATTTTTAATGATGCAAGCCTATAATATCACAAGCATTTAACCTTTATTGTTCACATTAATTACATTTGTGGATATCTCAAGAAGAATATAGCATATAAATTTCTATTTTAAATACTTTTCTGCAATTTACCAGTTTTGGTAATATAAAATACCCCATCTGTGAAATGACTGTAATTATACCTTTTGACAGTTTACTAATACTTGCATATATTTTATGCTCATTTAAAAAAAATACAATTTCCCCATCATTTTTGTGGTGAAAACTTCCAGAATTACACATCTATTATTCAATGAACAAAACCATGTCAAATTACAGAAACTTTTTTGTGTCATTTTACACTCAGTGCATCAAATTTTAAACAAACCATTAAACTAGAATTCAACAATTTTATGTTTTAAATAAATATGGTGTGTTTGTGAAATTATGTTAAGCCTGTGACTGTATTTTAACAGTCCTCTTTTGTGGAAAAAATAAAGTTTCCACAGAATGTCTTTTAAAATCATTTATTCACAGTTCACAGTTTGTTTTTTTTGCATTGTTTTACATTTGAATAGAATAAAATAGAATAGAATAGAATGCCTTTATTTGTCATTATATAGCATGTACAATGTTATGAGTGAATTAACATAGACATGTTAATTCACTATTTTTGTAATTTTGTTGTTATTTCATGTATTTAAAAATAACAAGAAAATTCTGTAAAATTTCTATGACAAATTCTGTTAAATTACAGTTTGTTTTTTTACAGTGTATTACACATTGAGATATATACAGACCCCAGTGCATGCATGTATGCATTCACTGCTGTTGTACATTGTAGAGTCTGACTGCAGCTGTCAGGAAAGTTCTGCAAAATCTCTCCTTCAAACACTGTGGGTGCAGCAGCAGCCTGTTACTGAAGGAGCTGCTCATTGCTGTCAGAGGGACCTGCATGGGGTGGAAGATGTGACAGCTTAGCCACCACTCTCCTGTTGCTCACTACCTCAACTGGGTCAAGAGGGTGTTCCTCTAATAATTAATTATCATTTAAAAGCTGCATTTGGTATTTACTTGAGTTATCTTTGTCATATTAAAATTAGATTGATGATCTGAAACATGTTTGACAAATATGGAAAAAAACAAGGCATATACTTTTTCACAGTACTGCTTTATCTCATCGCTAATCTGCCTGTAATTATCATTAAAGAACCTTCATAAGTCCAGCACTGTAGTAACAAGGCTGCATATACTTACAGATAGCTGCAGGAAAATTCACAGGCCTCTGCCACTGTGGGTGCAGCCAGCATGTACATTATCGTGTCTCTTTCTCCCAGTATGCAGTGCCCCATTGTGCTAAAAATAACTCAAGGTCACTGGCAGCCCCATCAGGAGAGAAAGAAAGTGAGAGAGAGAATAGAACAGCAGCTTTCTAGTCAGAACATCACTTTTCCAACAGCTGAAAAAGCATTAAACATGCAAAACCTTCAGTTTTTCCAGGTATTCAACAGGCTGCATATTTATACACGTCTGAACTGTAGCAGGAGGCTGTAGTAGCATTTTTGAGTGGCGTTATATGTCATATGTACACACGTCATATATATATATATATATATATATATGAGTGGATGGCATGTAGATGAGTGCTACAGTATGAGCCTGAATAATGGATGCGGGAGGGGAGGCCATTTCCTGTGTTGTGTCATGTGGCACCTCATGACTGTGAAGAAAATGGCTTCCACTGAGCTATCAATGCCTTTGATACAATTAATTTGTTCTTATATAGCGCTTTTCTACTCTGAGCACTCAAACAACACATTTACCCATTCACACAAGCACTTCCATAAGAAGCTAAGCACTTACTGTCTGCCATTCACATGCATTCGGTATCTTGCCCAAGGATACTTACAGCCCAGAATCAAACCACCAACCTTCCGAATAGCAGTAGGTGACCTGCTTTACCTCCTGAGCCACAGCCACCAGCTTACTGGTCCAGAGTGGCCTACTCAAAGTCCAGGCTTTCTTTGGCATGCCCTATATAGGCTGTTCATGCTTGAAAACCCTCCAGTGTGGCTGAATTAAAATAGTTCTGCAAAGTAGAGGTGGCCGAAATGTCTCCACAGGAATGTGAAATACTCATTGCTAGCTATCACAAATGCTTGATTGCAGTACCTGCTACCACAGGTGGCACAACCAATTATTAGGTTAAAAGGGCAATTAGATTACCTGAACAGACTATAACGCTGATTAGCTGCATGTCAAACATCAGTAGTGTGAACCTGTTCAATATTGGAGAAATGTGCAGGTCTAAAGATCTGATCCACTTTGTTGTAGACCACTGCCCAACCATCTTGGACTGGGGCTTCTTTCAGTTGGCATTGCCAATGGCACTTACTTAGTTTTTCCTTTTAAAAAAATAGATGTGCAAAATTACAGAAGAGCATTAGGGCCGCTGAAGAAAGAAGAAGAAAAATGAGCGGCCAGAATTCTGACTTTCTGAAAACAGCGACAATTAGCATTCTTATACTAAAGCAAGCCCCTGATCACCATGGAAAGCAGCTGCCTTATCCTCTAAACTACAGAGCCAGGGGTTTACATGATATCTGGTGGTGGTTATTAAACACCTGCTGGCTACAAGTGTTTTAAACTTTGAGGTCGATTATCATTTATAAACACAAGGTGGCAATGTCAGAACAGCAAAAAGCAGGGGCTGGGAGGCAACGTGAAACTCATCCATCTTTCTCAAGTCCCAAACCACCATAAGAACAGCTTGACAAGAAAACAATACGTTGCATACATTTAGCTTTTAGCAGCAGTTTCAAAAATATAATAGCATAGAGATCTGGGAAGAATCAAAGTTAAGGTAACCTTATTAAAACAAATCAAACTTAAAGACAAAGCACATGGCAGGAGCTACAAATGAACACAAGTGTGGCTGGTTGGAAGGTAAAGAAGTGAATGAAGCCTGTACACAAATGATAGCCATCCCCGCTGATGTATGCTGTGGTGAAGTGGAGCCAATCGTCTCTGAGCTGTTTCAACTGTGCAAGTAAATTCAAATTAGGAAATATCTCGCTCACTCCTTAGCAAGGCACACCATGCAGACCTTTTTTAAATTAATCTTCAGCTGCTAGTGTCACGCCATCTTCGGAAGAGGAAGAGTCTATTAGGCATGTGTTAATAATTTGGCTCAACTGTAAAACACTGTATTGGTAATAGGATGGCATAGTTACATCTTTAAAGGGGCGGTAAATGAACTGCACTTTTTCAAGCGTTATTGATCAAAACATTTTAGGGCTGCAGTTTGTTTGCATGTGGCACTCACACAAGTGCCAAAAAAGATTTTTAGTCCCTGAATGTAGTCAGGCTCCAGGAAGAGCTGAAGACTGGATTTACCAAAAGCCAGACGGACTGGATATTACCAAAATTGGTAAATTTTGAAATGTGCATTGAAGGACATGTCCTGGTTAAAAAACAAAACAAAAACTGACGTCCAAGGTAATGCCAACCTGAGTAAGTATCTGGTTAGACATAGTGTTTCTAAAATTTGTAGGGCCGAGTACAATAACTTCAGTGTTATCTAAATTTAGATTACACTGTTGTGTAATCCATTTTAAAGTAAATGGAAATGTTATTAAGAAATAATCTGAAATAATCTTTGTTTTTGTTTTTTTAGGAAATATCATTAAGTCTTTTTAAGTCCCTTTGGATTCAGACAGATTTATCTGTTCTCGTGTCCCCTGCAGTCACAGACTTCCTTTTCTTTCTCTCAGCAGATTCATTATATGACTTGTTGGAATCTGGGGCGATTGTGAAAAGGTGAGTTTGTCCCCATCAGCTTTCATCTTCTCCCTTTATAGAGCCACTTGGTGTTCCTTCTATCTGCTCCTTTAGTGTTAATTATTCAGTAAAGCTCTTGTCTCTGCGCCTCCCTCTTTCAAATGATTGCTTCTCACTTCCTGTTTTACTTTGGTAATCATTTATCTCTCGTGTCTTAAATTTAGTTTTGCATCCTTTGTATCATTGTTGTGAATAGTTTCAGCTGTACCTTGTTTCACAGTTGTGTAAACTTCTCTTAATTCCCTTGTGTGTATTTATAGCCCATTTCCTTTGTTCTTTTTCTGACTACTTGTTAACCTCCACTCGTGTGCTCCCTGTTCTCTGAAGAAGTTTGGATTTCCCTGTTTAGTTTTCCCTCTGTGGCCTTCTGCATACATCCTCATTAAAGGTTAGTCTTCACTTTAGATTTACTGCTTAACCTTGAGCCTTTGAGCATACACACTACTCTGGTGAATGAATAACACTGAGACAGCCACCACAGAGATTCTCTTTGCAAATTTCCACTTGAAAAAAAAAAAACCTCCATGTTTAGTTGCTGATTACTTATTTATTCAATCCAACAGATGCCTCTTCAGGATCAATCCCAAGCTCTACCACCCTCTTGAGGCTGATCTTGGAAACACAACAGCCCTTCTCGCTACTGCACCTGTGGACAACCCATCCTGGTTGAGCAACCTGAATATGAACTGCTTATACCACCTTATGCTACCAGCAGAAAAAAAACCCCCACTGGTCTCTTCCATCTTTCCCTGAGGGTGGTCACTTATTTCATTGTGTTTCACAGAGAACCTGCCCTGCACCTGTTGCAAACTGCACCTGGATTGAAACATAAAATGTTGCTGTCTACAGGTGTCCAAACATCTTCCGGCATCTACAGCACCAGGGAAACTTGCTGTGCCAATGTGACTCTAAATTTGGGGTACTCTTGGTTTATGGTAGATGTTTTTAATCCAAATTCTATTTTGTCTTCTATAGCTCGTTAAAACCATTTGGAACAGAGCACTTTTCTGCAATTTTAAGACTGATTGTCTCAGAACAGTGTTTGACCATATTATTAGGTAATTTCACTGTTTTACATATGTGAATACCTTTCATTTAATATAAAAAAAAAATTTAAATGAAAATTTAAAGCCAAAAAAACTGTATTCTAATTTACCATCCTGTAAAAATATGGACATTTTCTGTATTTTGATTATGGAAATTTTCTATATTTTTTCATGATGCTTAATTTCATTTTTTTTTTTTTTTTACCTTTTACGGCTTTTTATGGACTTTATACAGTATAGTTCAAAACTCTTTGAAGACTACATAGTTTAACAATTAAAGAATACATTTTAAACTTTTTGGATGTAAAATTTTAAATTGCACACTTTATGGGGATTTCACCATCTGTGATACATAACGTCAAAAGATTTGAAGAATCTGTAGAACTGAAAACACCTAGAGCTAATATTGTGTTAATGACAATCAGACCCTCAGGCAGCACTGCATTGAAAATGGCCATCACTGCATCATGGAAATCACTCCAGGAACACTTTTGAAAAGTGCTGTCAGTGAGCGGTCCATCACACATCCACAAATGAAGTTCAAAAACAGAAAGAAAGAATAGATAGACATAACACCACCTCCTTCTCTGGGACTTTCAGCTAAGTCACCAAGCCAAGAAGTCATTTGTTCCTTTTTTCAAATATGACCCATATGAACGTTTCCAAAATGACCTCCCCTACAGGTGCCAAGAGACCTGACACTGTGACGTGCCGTATGTACTATAGAGCACTTTTTAAAATAACGTTTCACGTATCATGTTAGCCTGTGATGTTTAACCTTTTCCTGTGGATCTAGCGCCATTTAGTTCACACAAACTTTTTAGTGTGAAACGATGGAGTGTTATTTTACGACCAGATTTTATTAACACAGTATGTTGAAAGAAAAAGCAGCAACGGGTAAAGATCCCCAAGTAGGCCCATCACCGAGCAGGTACGGGTAAAGACGACAAAGAGCTTGTTGGAAGGAAAATCCCCCAAAATGCTCAGTGCTGTCATGGAGTCAATTGATGGATGCTTGGTCACACTCAGCCGTCCAGCTGCTGAAAGGAAAAGAAGGTATGGAGTTAGCAGGAGTTTAGCTGCTGGGATTATATGTAGAAACCATGAATTGATTAAACTTACAGATCATTGACGATATTATCCGCCTCCATCCTTCATTTATATATGGGGTTCATAGATTTTTTTAAATAAACCCAAGAATGATAAGGCTAACAACAGATAGCATTAACATTAATAGAAAACTGAATAACTGAAAATCAATAAATGGCGCCGTCAATTCAAAATGTAAATTTTCAGCTATCCAAGGATCTTTGCCTAACACTGCTGTAGAATGTAATGTTGGAGCACTGGAGCATTTTTAGCAGCTTACATTTAGCTGACATTGATTAAGGATTAATAATCTAATTTAATCCACAGATTAGAATGGGGTGGGGGGATCTGTTCAATCAATGAAGCAAATACTAAGCTCCAAAAGTATTAGATACTGTTAACTAAAACCCCAAAATTCTACCATAGAGGATATATTCTGTGGTGCGTTTAGACATAAAGGAGAGCAAAAGTATCCAGACCCTGTATGGTACCTTCTCATTTGTTTTTAATCGTGATTACACACTGAGACCTTAGTTTCCACCTCTTTCAACATCTTGTGATTTGCTGTAAAGCTTTAACCCTCATAAGAGTATAGGTAAAGTATTTCATATTGTCATGTCATGAGTTGTTATTTTTTTTGTAATATTCACGACAATTTGTCCTTTTACATTTTTACAGGTAAAACATCTATGCCAATCTCCAACCTTACCTTTATCTAAAAAAAACAAACAAACTCTTGAGTTTTAGTTGTAAAACATCTACCTGTTCATCTGGTTTATGTGATTTCTTGCACTTGCCT
Source organism: Pterophyllum scalare (assembly GCA_024447675.2). Taxonomy (NCBI): domain Eukaryota; kingdom Metazoa; phylum Chordata; class Actinopteri; order Cichliformes; family Cichlidae; genus Pterophyllum; species Pterophyllum scalare. The sequence goes on along the minus strand of JAMQGT020010708.1, from coordinate 51,947 downwards.
TCAGCTTTCAGGCCCCTCTTCTGTGGAACCAGCTCCCACTTTGGACTCGGCAGATAGACACCCTCTCTAGGCTTAAAGCTTTCTTTTTTTGATAAAGCTTATAGTTACGGCTGAATCAGGTGACCCTGAATCATCCCTTAGTTACACTGCAATAGGCCTAGGCTGCTGGGGGGGCTTCCCATGATGCACTGAGGGTTTCTTTTTCACTCACGCCTTTTCACTGTCTGTGTTTATACTCCACTCTGCATGTCATTAGTTATTATTAATCTCTGGTTCTCTTCCACGGTGCGTTTTTATCCTGTCTCCCTGTGTGTGGTCAACCTCACAAGCTGGCTCTGCAGCAGATCACCAACGTACTGACTGAGCCTCCCATCCAGAGTAGTGACAGCATGAGATTCCATAGTTTTGCCCTGAAGGTCAGGGCTCTAGTTGGAATGTTGGAGCAGTTTGGGAAAGAGGGGAGAGCAGAGATGGAGTGCAGGTCTCATGTCACAAGACAAACTGCCACGCAGTCTGAGCGCAGTTTAGGCAGTGTATAAGTACTTTAGACACCCATCCAAACCTTACCAGATTTTGTAGAGCCTCGATGTGTATTCCCATCATCTTCAGTAACCTTGAGAGCTGTGTGTGGATAATGGGAAGGGTGCCAGAGCCAAAGAGAAATCAGTGACAGGGACCACTGCTGTCTTATCGGGCTACAGCCCCCCTACCAAGGAATCAGAACCTCCTAAGCAGACATGGCCTCCCATCTCCAAACAAGTAAAGCCAAAGAAATTCTGCCCCTTCTGTAATAACATTCAGCATTATTTCAATCAGTGTGCTGACTTCAAGAAACTCAGTAAAGAGCAGAAGGTGACCTGAAGAGGTGAGTGGAGATCATTCAATGTAGCAATGTTACCTGAAGGCTAGATGCCAGAAGTGCAATCAGGTGCACTTGGAGGTACTCCATGAGGTTAACGCATCACAGTCCACTAGCTTAGAGAGACCAGTAGTGGAAGTCATTCAGCCCGTGACTTACTACCTGGATCCCGCCTGGGGGGGTAGCTGTTTGCTATTGAAAATGATCAGGGCGTGCCTCTATAATGGCAAAAGGAAGATAGAAACATAGACTATCCTGGACAATGGGTCCGAGCACACGATCCTTCTTCACAGAGCCACCCAGGAACTGGTCCTTCAGGGACCAAGTAAAGAGTTGGCACTCCGACCTGTCTGGCAAGATGTTAGAATGGTAGAGGGATGGTGGCTTTACTTCTTGATATCCCCCATCGCTGACCCGGAAACGGTTCTGGGTCCACAAAGCACAAAGCTACCGAGCTCAAACTCTCACATCCAGTTGATGCACTGCAAAGGACTTATTGCCACTTGCGAGGCCTCCCACTTCATTTGTTCCATCACATGCAACCGTTGTTGTTGTTGTTGTTGCTGCTCTGAACTTCAGGAGGCCTTCAACATTCTCACACCTGACAGTGATCTGACATCACAGTTGGCCAGCCTGCAGATCCACTTCAGTGTCAGCCTATCATACACTTCACACTTGGGTGAGTAATGGGAACAGGAGAGCCATTCCATCAAGTCAGCTCTGCATACTATTTTGGGCTCACATTCTGCCAGTGAGGAACTGTTACTGAGTGAGGTGGAAGGCATCATCAAGTCCCTGGGTTACATCTCCTCAGATGTGGTCGACACTGACCCAACATGTTACTGATCGGGCAGCCGGATCCATCTATGCTGCAGGTTGTCTTCAAAGCAACAGAGCTCTTGGGCCAGCATATATGGAGACAATGCCAGGCCTTGGCCAATCAAGCTTGGATCCAGTTCATTCGAAATTATCCGTCTTCTCTCCAGACGCAAATGACAGCAAGAAACAGATTGGCACCATTTTTCTAATTGTGGACCAGTTCCCTTGTGCCCTATGGCCAGTAGAAAGGTCATCAAAGTCATCCCTGGAGCGGACGACAGTTTGGACCATTCAAATACAGTCAGATGCAATCGGCGGAGGGTCGACCCATTCTCTGCACCAATCAGAATCCAAGTTCATCTCCTCATCAGGTAGATGTTTTGATGCAGAGCTTGGAAGGAGTCGCTCACAGGAACGATCATCAGATATTTACTCACCATATGCACTTTTTTATCTTTCCTTCCTTGTGCTGGGTTAGTGGTGTGTGTCCATGAGACTGTAAGTGCTGATTACTTATCCTGTCAGTATCTTTATTGTTAACATTACCCTCAAGTGTTCTAGCTTAACCCTCGGTGCACACCTCATTTGTTGAACGTTGCTGTTACCACTGTTCACCACTGTAAGCCATTGTAGTGCTGAAAATTCACTGTATTGAGAATTGAGGGTTTATTAGTGGTCTACTGCTGTAGAGTGAACGTTTGAGTTACAAGGCCAGGGCAAAGCAACCTCTACTATGCAGCCATTAAGGGACTGTCCCTAATTTCTCATGCTGGTCCAATTGTAATGAGTGCACCTATACACAGTCCCAAATAGTAAGGTTATCCCTCGTTGATACTCCCTTATATTAGGAGTATATCCTCCATATTATTGTTCGGTATTGTTTGTGTATATTCAATTCATTCTGTTCATGTAATTACGTAAGACCTCTATGGCTTTTTCGACAGAAACCACATCATCACACACAATTCTACTGTACACTATCCACACTCACCTTATGGATTCCTGGGATATTATGGGATATGAGCCATCAGTTCTTATTGGTATCTATCTTAAAGTAACATCCTCCATTACAAATGTATTTATCTATTTATTTATTTTTATTGTAATTCTGAGCATTTTGTGGCTTATGTTATTTTGGAAAACTGTAAAACAGCAAACAGCAATATTAATATTATTATTATTATTCATAGTAGTAGTAATCTTCATTTTAAAGACTTCTATTTAAATTTCCTAAGACAACCGTTCCTTTATTTGTTTGTAGGCATGGTCAAAGGGACTTCTAAGTTTGTAAAGCATGAAGATCACATGACATAAGCCCCAGACTGACAACAATGAGGAAAAAACAAAACAAAAAAAATCTAATTAAGATTTTCCAGCATCTGTGGGACAGCAGCAAGAAATTGGGCATCCAGAAATGACCGAAGTGATTTTTTAAAAAAAGATAAAATAATTTCTGATGACATAAGGAATACTGGAATATCTTTAAAATATAAGGTTAAAGCCTACACCTACATGGTAGACTACATTGCAACTTGAGCTGGGCAAAACCTGGGCCCTGTACATACCCAGGATATTTTTTTACCATGGTGATATATACCCTGGTTAGTAGCGAACCACGTTTCTAATACCAAAAACCCAGGATTAACCCTTAATTTACCGGGATAAGCTGAAATCTTGCTTTCTTTCTTCTTCTTTTTTTAAATTTATATTGCACCAAATCACAACAGTTACCTCAAGGCACTTTATATTGGAAGGTAAAGACCTTACAATATTTACAGAGAAAACCCAACTATCAAAACAACCCCCTATGAGCAAGAACGCGGCAATAGTGGGAAGGAAAAACTCCCAGGCTGAAGGAAGGACCGGCCTCAAATGGTACTTTTCCACCGCCGAGGTGCTGGTGCTTGTGCCGGTGCTGGTTTCAATGAACCAGCGAAATGCTTAAGAGTAAGCCTGCATTTCCACTGCGTTTCTGTAAACTGCTCCTTTACGTATGAGTGTGGAAGAGCACCTCTATACAACGCACCACACACTGACTCTTGAAGCAGGGTGCCATTGCTGTCAGTTAAGAACTGGAAACTGAGGCTCCAATTCACACACCAAAACTGGATAATAGAGAATTGAAAATTCTCTGGTCTGAGACATTTGGATGATAGGGTCAGAACTGGGCATAAACAACAGAAAAGCGTAGATCCATCCTTCCCTGTATCAAGAGTACATGCTGCTGCTGCTGGTGTCATGGTGTAGAGGATATTTTGTTGGCACACATTTGGCCTTAACTGAGCATCGTTTGAATGTAAGAGTCTGAGTGTTATTGTAGCAGCTACCTAGGAAGGTGACACAACCTAATTAGTTCAACTGCAGGAACGTCTTAAAGACAAAGGCCTGGATGACCACTAATTTCCTGCTTCTAAATTCAGATAAACCTGAACTCAGCCCTAAAAATCTTTGATAATATGGTGTCCAGAATACAAGATACTTACTCTGGATGGTGTTACCTTGGCCTCCAGTAACACTGTGAGGAATCTTGGAGTCATTTTTGACAAGGATATGTCCTTCAGTGCGCATATTAAACAAATATGTAGGACCGCTTTTTTACATTTGTAAAGTGCCTTGAAATGACTGTTTGTTGTGACTGGGTGCTATATAAATAAAACTGAACTGAACATCTCTAAAATTAGAAACATCCCATCTCAGACTGATGCTGAAAATCTAGTTCATGCATTTATTACTTCTAGGCTGGACTACTGTAATTCATTATTATCAGGCTGTCCTAAAAGCTCCCTGAAAAGCCTTCAGCTGATCCAAAATGCTGCAGCTAGAGTACTGACAGGGACTAGAAAGAGAGAGCAGATTTCTCCCATATTGGCTTCTCTTCATTGGCTCCCTGTTAAATCTAGAGTAGAATTTAAAATCCTTCTCCTCACATACAAGGTCTTGAATAATCAGGCCCCATCTTATCTCAAAGAACTCTTAGACCTCCTTGGCTCTCTTCCTCCCCTCACCCCCAACTTGTAGTGGCAGATAGCTGCCCCTCCCTGAGCCTGGTCCTGCTGGAGGTTTCTTTCTTTTAAAAGCAACTTTTTCCTTCCCATTGCCACCAAGTGTTTGCTCATAGGGGGTCGCCTGATTGTTGGGTTTTCTCTGTATTATTGTAGGGTCTTTACCTTACAATACAAAGCGCCTTGAGGTGACTGACCTTCTTATTTGGAGCTATATAAATAACACTGAATTGAAATTGAACTGAATTGATCCATCAACCAAGAGGTGGTGGTTTGACCCTCTATGTGCATGCATGTGTGTGTGTGTGTGTGTATGTGTATACATATACTTTTTTGTTTGTCTTGTTTTCCAATTCAGTTTTTTTAATAACACCAAATCACAACAAACAGTTGCCTCAAGGTGCTTTATACTGTAAGGTAAAGACCCTACGACAATTATATATAAATATATATACGCACACACTTAAGATGTACACAAAAAGCCATCACCAACCTAAGTAGGGACAGCACCAAAGCAAACAAGTCAAACAGGGAAAAAAAGGAAGCAGGTGACAGCTGAACTCCTGTTTATATGAACAAACACCAACTACTGCGTCTTTATTAGGCCACTGAACATCAACGAATGAGTGTGCAAATGACAAAGAAAAAACAAATTCACCCAAAAGAAATCAAAATGGTAATTAAAATAAAGTCAAGTGTTTCACATGAATCACATTCAGAACCAAAAGCCCCACTCTGCAAGTGTTTAACCACACCCTGCCCAGCGTCCCCTCATACTTCCTTGACCTAGACAACAGTAAAGTATTCAAAGACTACATTAAAGAATATTAAGACTGGCTGAAAGAAAACATTTAAAGCAGAAATTAATCATCAAAGCACATCATCATCATTGTGTGTGTGTGTAAGATTCAAATTATTGCTTATTCAGCATCTACTTAATTGAGACTGGTGTAATGCCAGGATGTCAAATTGTGTCCCAAAAGTTCTGAAATGTTACACCACCACGCCCCTGATGTCAAAGTCAAAACCCACACTGAAAACTGGAGCTAAGAGTTTGGCGCCACACAAACCTCATCTTCAGGTTAAGCTACTGTTACACCTGATACACTGGAATTAAAAGGGGTTTTTGTGAAAGAGTGTCAGTCAGGCATGTGGACTGTATATTCATGCTCTTTGTGATAACCTCACCTCAGCTCAAAGGTGTTGCCAGGTTCTTCTAGCAGAGAGAACCGGGAATGTGAGCCAAGCAGGGACTGGTCAGAGACTGGGCTGATCTTGAGGAATTTATCTAGTTTCTGTGACATATTTGGAAAGAGGGGATAGCTGGGAGCTCATATTTGGTCAGAAGGCCAAGAACAAGTCAGTCCCTGTACCTCTGGACACCCACAAACACAAGACGCATGATGACACGGACCACAGCTGGTACGTACAGCTGCGTCCCAAATAACAGAAGGCGGAGCGAGCTATTCCTGCGCAGTATAGTTTAAAATGCAAAACTTTTTTTTTTTCCCAGTTCTCACAGGGTGACATGCCGTGGATCAGACTGCTCAGGTTTCATGTACAGAAGCTGATTTTCACTGTTGTGTGGAGGCCCCTCAGTCAGGGCAGTGGGATACTCTGTTGCTCACATTCCTACAAGTTTCCCTGGAAATACTACGGGGACCTAATACAGTTCAGAGAAGCACAGAGGCGCTTCAGGCTCCAGGCATGTAAACAGACTCCTACCTTTCTAATTCCAGCATCACTACTCCAGCTTCTGACAGTATTGGAAAATGGCTAACAGCTCTTCAAATCTGCTCACTCCAGCTTGTTCCTCTGAGTGCCGGAAGCAAACTTCACTGAAAACTATTCCGGGAGCTGAATTTCTGCTGAAAATCTTTTGTTTTTCTAACTGATCTGCTTCGGTCAGCTTACTACCATTGAACAATCTTTTCGCCCACATTTCACGACTTCAGGTAGACTTGCTGCCAGCATTAAAGGGGATGCTTTTTTGTTGCACTGGCAACCACATTAATATGATTCACTGTTCAGAGCACTTGTAAGCATTCTTGCCTATGGATGTGATTAGACAATACCTCTTACAACAAGGCTTTAAACATCCCACACAAATGTAAAGGAAATTACACAAAGAAGAGCACTAAAGAACCCGCTGAAGAATCAGGGATATTCCGGGATGGAACAAAACACACGTGGTTCATCACAGGAAAAGAATAATTAGTTTGTCTGAAACCCCCCCCCCCTACTCCCTCAGCCAGCAGACACAGCCACGCCACTTGGAAATGACCTGAAATCTGCTCTGCTGTGCGCTTAACAGAGGAGCTAACTGTACAAACAAAAATCTCTATGAGACAATACAGAAACATAAAAAACAAAAACAAAAACCCAAACAATAAAACCACAATACTAACAGAAAAAAACATTTATTTTAAGATCATTGCAGGATATTGTCAATGGTTTCCTTTTGTCAGAATAAAGCCCTGTTTCTGTCACAAGAGCCTTCCTCAGGAACTCGGCTCCTTTAGAGTTTCCACTGCGGGCACCGGGGCTGAAGTTTAGTCCCAATGAAAATGCTTTTAGCTCCTAAAACTTAGGGTAGTAGTCTAGTTCTGATAGTTCAGGACTCTGAGGTGGTGCTTGCAGTGCTGAACGTCTTGGTCTTGTGCTCACACTATTTCAGCTAGCCGAGTTATCTCGCCCTCAGTCTCCTCTGTAGCTCGTAAACTGTCGTCGGGCAGAAATTGTTACTGTTCGTAAACGGTTAACCGAGCAAGAGAGAAGCAGCGGCAGTAAAGCGAGCTGAGGAGCGGTGTTAGCCAAAACAAAGCGGTTATGCAGAGAAATTAAATAATATTCTCAGTTTCACAGTGGTTACATTCTAAAGCACGAATAAGTGTGACGACCCTTCCGCACGACCCGATGGGAAGGCACTTTAATGCCACCAAAGAGCAAACTCATCCTGTCCACTGTGGCCTCTCTGCTCCGTGTACTGTACTCAGCCCGAACAGTCAGACACACAAACAGAGAGCAGAGAACAGGAAGCAACACAATATAAAACAACTGCTCGTCTTTATTGCGTTCCAGTCTTTTCCATATTTCAGCGGACTAACTGTCCCAGGACTTCAGACTGCACTGGAAAAAAGTTCCTGGGACTCGAGGTTTTGTAGCCTTTGGGTGAAACGTGGGTAAGTCTGAGTAAATCCCTTCACCTTCAGCTTTGACATGTCTCACTATCTACGTGCAATATCACAGAAATATTTTCATGACCCAAGGCAAATCAGCACGTCTACTGTCCAATATAAAAGCCTTTTTAAACAGACCATAGCATGGAAAAAGATGCTTGGGATAATTTAGAAATGGTCTCACAGTTTATCCAGCAAAGCAGCTCCATCTCCATTACAATAACCATATACTGTATGTATGTAGATGTACAGATGAATAAAAATATAGGTGGGTTCATTGATATCAGAATTTTTGACCAAAAAAAAAAAAAAAAATCAGACTCTGGTGACACAATACCAACAAAGTTTCAACGTGCTCCAAATTAAAGCAGCTGAAACCTGCCTTCCAATAGAGGAATGTGGGGCTGCATTACTTTGCTTACTTTCATTATACACAACTGGCCACTATAAAGAGACTGAAAGCAAGCGCTCCTTTCTCCCCCCCCATCTTTCACACAACTACTTCCCATCTCTTTACATGGATACGACTGAGCGCAGCACCATAAATGCCTTAGCAGAGAGACCCAGTTTGTTTGAAGAAGAGTGAGAACAAGGTGAGACAATGTGACTGTACATTAAACATGACAAATACATGATTAAGCAAAGTTAGACATGAGTGCTTGAGTTGGGGGGGGGGTAACTGCTTCAAAACATACAGACATGAGCAAAACAGCAGAGAGGCTGCCCAGAAAGAGATTCCCTCAGACACAGTCAATGGGTTTGTTTCTTGCTGGCTCACAGCATATGTCTGCATGGTTAGTATATTGGCTGGCTGAGGCTAAAGGATGCAGACCCCTCAAACATGAGTTAAATGATAAAAACATTCACCTTGCTTTTTGTCTAAACACACTATAAAAAAGTGAATCAGTAGAGGAAGGAGACAGATGGAGAGAGAGGAGGCTTTCCCTGGAGCCTCTTCGGGAAGTAGCAGTGATGAGTCACTGTTAGCAGACTGCAACTATTCAGGAACATATCCTACTGAGTGCAGGTCATCTACAGTGTGTAGCTGTGTGTGCAGGTAATGAATTCTAGGGAACTAAGTTCGGGCTGGGCTGGGATCAGCAAAAAATGGACACGGAGAAATGCGTTTGGCCAGAAGGCTTAAATTTCTGCAACCCATGCCACCTGACTACTATGTGCACGTGTGTGTTTTTGTAGAGATAACCTCACTTGGATCTAAATGTAATCTTGCACTTCCATTTCACTCCAAATCAATACCGAACTTCTGCCACATCATATTCTGCCTTCTTGGCAGAAAATAAAAGTTGACTCAGGGTCTGTTTTACTGGTTGCCTTCATCTCTGTGTGGTCTGGAGGCTCTACAGGCCTGAATTAACCCTCTTATAGTTTCAATCTGACATAAACATTCTTGCAGTTTACCCCTCTGTCCAAGCAGGTGACAGAGGGACAGTCAGGGTGGTGGGTGTAGGTTATATGGTGTTCTAAAGGAATGGTGGGGAGTGAGTGGTACGGGTGATGGGAGGGAACACAGAGAAGAGAAGACACTGAAATTTCAGTGAAGACATGGCTGATGTGGTGAGGGAGTAGGTCCTTTAACAGCAGCCCCCTCCAGACTGCCTGACAGGGGTGCTCTCGATTTTTAGGTTGGGCTTGTCGCCACCGGCCGTGGCCCCGGGACCCATGCGCTTCTTGATCTCGGCTGCCATGGTCATGAAAGCTTGCTCTACATTGGTGGCATTCTTGGCGCTCGTCTCCAGAAAGGGGATAGCCAAAGAGTCCGCAAACTCCTGAAAAGGTGAGAAGAAACTTCTAGTGACAACACCGTCAGACACCGAGCTCACACCTCGTCTGAGCACAAGTGTGCTGTCAGAACACATACGTCAGTCCAAAGTCTGGGTGGGAACTATTTAGACTTTCAATGAATGGAGAAAAACAACATATGTTCATTCATTCATGCATATTTCTTAGGTGAGATTTCTTTTCAATGTATGTAAAAATGTATCCATAGATACGAAATTTCAAGAGAGGAAACAACCTCTGAAATGTCATTTTCAAAAAGTTTTGAAAATGTAAAATAGATTAAACTTTACAATAAATTTGCCATTCAGGCACTTTGCACTGCAAATCACCAGAACGAATCCCAGCAAACATTTCTTCATCATTTCATTTCAATCTAACCTGATGAATAGATATAATTTAAGAGAAAATTCAATAAAGAAAAAAAAACAATTCTCGCACACAAACTTCCTCAGACATTTAAAAGCAGATGTGGAGGTTATACATGAGACTGGTTGGACTCAATTTTTCATTTGTTTGCTTAAAACACAGTGAAAGTGCTGCCATTGTTTGTGGCTTCAGTGGTGTTGGAGATCTTGGCAAAATTCATGGAATTTTATTTGTTATTTGTGTTTCTATTATTTGTGTTTAATTCATAATTTATTTATTTATTTTATTGATATATTCTGTATTTTTTTTTTTCAATTTAGTGTTTATTTTCAAGAGAAGCACACTAAATTTCAAGCTGCTCAAGTCAGTTTTATTTATATAATGCCAAATCACAATAAAAACAGTCACCTCACTGGTCTTTAAGGGCAATAAATGCAGGATGTTTACAGCAAACCTAGGTTGATAATTGTGTTTGTGTGTGTGTGTGTTCAAAATGCACAACACTGAAGACTTTGTGGTAGCCTCATCAGCAGAAAGCAGCCATACCTTTGCAGTTGTATAGTCCACTACTTTCTTAGTGGTCTGGTCACACTTGTTGCCCACCAGAAGTTTGTTGACATTTTCACTGGCATAGCGGTCAATTTCCTGAAGCCACTGTTTGACATTGTTATAGGACTCCTGTACAAGAAAATAGTGAGTATGAATTATAAAAATACTGTGCTATACCAGTGCTACCCCTAGAGTCGAATCTCTAGGTGGAACAAAGCACAAGTTCTAGAACACATAATTTCCAGGTCTCTAGTGACTTTATTCACCATATCAATTCAAAAGTGAATGGCTAAGTGAGAAGCAGCAATAAAAAAAAAAGCTAAAATCATAATCAATATAAACCACTGAGAATTCTGTCACTTTCTCTGGTTGGCTATTATGGTAAGAACTAATTTGTCTGAGATTTTTTAGTAGATGCATCCACGGTATGAATTTGGACAACCTATGTGACATTGTTACCAGGTTATTGTGTTCACAAGATTTTCAGAAAAGCTTGACCTCTGTCCCGCAGGTTGTGGGTTTGGAGTCTACAGACTGGAAAGGTAAAACCTCACTGAAAGATGCCCAGACTGATGGTATGATGACAATATCCTCCCATTTTATTTTGCACAGGAGCATAAAAACTTAAGCTCTGACCGTGAGGTCAGGCTTCACCGAGATTTGAACTCAAACCAAGATTTTTAGTAGCTGCATCCACGGTATGAATTTGGACATCCTAGGTCACGTTGTGAACACGATAACTTGAGAACAAAGTTGAAAGTCGGCTGCCTGCCCACCCACCCGGCAGGGTGACAACGTTTCCTCATCAGCCTTTTTAGGCTGGGGGATAAAAAGCTGTTTCTACGCATAACTGGAGAGTCAGGTGTGGACATTTTCCCAAAGGTGCCCCCATGCCTGTGCTACACAAGACAAGATAGTCTTTTTTTCCCCCCACTTCTCCAAATAAAAGTAGCACAGCTTGGCAAATATTTGTTTTAATTTTAATTCAATAAACCATAAAGCTGCAACCCTATCATTATGCCTGCTCTGAGGATTAAGTGCAGACTGCCGACTCACCTGATCTGTCACATCATAAACAACTATGATGCCGTGAGCTCCACGATAGTAACTGGAGGTGATGGTGCGAAACCTCTCCTGACCCGCAGTGTCCCACTAGAGGGGGGCAAAAAAAAAAAACAGGGAAAGGGAGAAGGCATTACAAATACAGCCACAGAGCTCCTTTCATCTACTGTGAGCATTTGTGAAATATAAAACATTCATGAACAACCTCAGTTTAGCTTATTAGATGTCCATAATTGACCCTAATTCCATGGTACATTTGATGACAGAACAAAGATCATCTGTGCTGTCGCTGATTTATGATTTGTTAAGAATTTGAGTTAACACTTCTATAAAATTGCCAATAGGTCAAATGTTTGTTTTCCAGCAGAATGACGGCTCTGACATGCTAACACCTTTGTACAATAGAAAGCTTTGCAGAAACACATCAATACAACTTGGGGCAGTATCAAAAATATGTGTAACAAATGGAAATGTGGGATACTCTTCCTTGTATTTGTGTTGGTATTGGCCTTTGCCCCTACCAGAAACTATGCTGGGCATAGTTCTCTGTAGAGAAATAAAACTAAGTATCAAAAATAATGGGCTGACTTGCTGCTCACTTGCGCATGCTTCCTCACTTCTTTCCATGCTTCTCTCTTTCATGGCGAAAATCGTAACAAAGCGTCATCATCCACAAACGGCTTGCTGTTGACTTGTTGAACAATCACATGAAAGCATTCTACACAGAACCTACTTTACTTGACTCTCCCAGCAGGTCCAGTCTGGTTCCAATTACAGAGCCAGCTTTCCTCACTAGTTTGTCCAATCTCCTTGCACCCTCGTTTCTGATGCTGCCACCCCAGCAGACTGCATCATAGAACAGCACACTTGCCACCACAGACTGACAGAACATCTTCAGCATTTTACTGAGAGGTCTTAGTTTTCTTAATAAAAAGAGATGGCTCCACCACTTTTTGTATAGTTTGTATGCATTCAGGGACTAGTATAATTTGTTATCTGCATGTAAACCTAGATGATTATTTTTTTGTTACCACCTCTACGTCCACCCAAAGTATTTCTGAGTGTGGCATGACTCAGAACTGCATCTGAAGTCTGCTGTATACGATGTGAAAAGGAATGAAGCTGGGACAGTCCCTGTGGAGCCCCCGTGCTGCTCATTAATGTCCCAGAAACACAGTTCCCCAACCTGACAAACTGTGATCTTTCTGTCAAGTAGTCCATGATCCAGGAAACCGAAAGAATCTACTCACATCTCTGTGAGCTTGTCTTTCAGTATATTTGGTTGGATGGTATTGAAAGCACTTGAAAAATCAAAGAACATAACTCTCACATAAGTGCCAAATTCCTCCAGATGAGCTAGGGCTTGGTGAAGTATACAGAGGACAGCATCATTTACTCAAAAGTGTTGTTTATATATGCAAACTGCAGTTCTTTGCCACCATCTCTAAAAGCTACCTGTGTGTGGTTGAGGATTGCCTTTATGTCACTTGTGAATCAGGGTTTCAGGTTCTAGCCAGTGGCTGATCGCCCAGCGCTGCGCCATGCTGAGGTCGTCTTGCGCCGGGCTGAGAATTACACCTGTTTGCTGCAATTAGCAAGTGTGCACTCCACCCCTCACCAATACCAGACCAATTTGTTTTCTCTCGCTAGATTGCTGTTTCACTGTAATTTGCAATTTACCACAAGACACAACCAGTGTCACTCACAATATGCACGCGCAATCTCGCGACGGTCCTGTTTACGCTTGATTTCGCAGGGCTAACTGTTCACCATCACTCAATTAGCAAGTGAGTGTGACATTTTAGCATTTAACATTAACATGCTAATTAGCATTAACATGCTAATTACCATTAGCTTGGGCTAGAACCCTGGGTGATACAGTACTATGAGGTCTTTAAGATAAGATGGGGCCTTATCTTATTATTCAAGACCTTTTATGCGAGAACAATCATTTTAAATTCTATTCTAGATTTAACAGGGATCCAATGAAGAGAAGCCAACATGGGATAGATATGCTCTCTCTCTTTCTAGTCCCTGTCAGTACTCTAGATACAGCATTTTGGATCAGCTGAAGGCTTTTCAGGGAGATTTTAGAACAGCCTGATAATAATGAATTACAATAGTCCAGCCTAGAAGTAATAAATGCATATACTAGTTTTTCATCATCTAATATTACTGCCTAAGGAAAGCATGTACAGGCGGTCGAGCATGAACTGCAGAATCGCGAGATCCCCATGAAACCATGGTTCAACTGAAATAACACAACAGTTCCAAAAACAAATGGGTAAAACAAACTGCTCACTAGAGCACTGATGTATCACAAAAATAATGATAAAGGCAATACATAAAAAAAGGACCCCTGAACTTTGAAGATAACACACACACACACAAACACAGGCTGTACATTACTGTACATTCAGGTTGCCTTTTACAGTATATATCTGAAATGTTCCGATTTATTTTTAGAGAAACGTATCGCTAAAATTGTATAACAAAAACACAGAAATATGAAAAACATGAGCACATTGTGCAGTTTTGTTTCCTGCAAATAGACGCACATCTGAATAACAAACTGAACATCTCTGAGGTGGCACAGTCTGCTCCCTTAACAAGATACAGTTACAGCTTAATTGAAAACACGCACACACACAGACACTCGTGGTGTGATAACAATGATCTATGCTCGGTTCAGGTAAGTGTAGCACAGAGTATTGTGTGTGTGTGTGTGTGTGTGTGTGTATGTGGGCTCACAATCTGCAGTTTGATGGTCTTGCCATCCAGCTCGATGGTGCGAATCTTAAAGTCCACTCCAATGGTGCTGATGTAGCTCTCTGTGTAGGTGTCATCCTAGAGAAAGAGGAGAGAAGGGGGGCAGATAAAGGGAGGGACAGCATGACTTGGTCAGACCAACAAGCAAAATGAGCAAAGGGCACACATTCGCAGTCCAGCAGAAATGAAAATGTTTTACAGTGAGCAAGAACCACTTACAGCAAAGCGCAGCAGGAGACAAGATTTTCCTACACCAGAGTCTCCAATGAGCAGGAGCTTGAACAGATAGTCACTGAAAAAGAAAAGAACTGGGCTGAAAACTTAAGAACAAAGACTAATTATGTTAACCAGCTATTTAAGAATTTTCTACTTCCTTACAGTAGGATGGTGCAACTGCTTTAGAGCTGAAAAACAGTACAGCGTATTTATGGTAATGAAGGAACACACCCCATAGTCCAGCAGCGTGGCTCCATGTTTTTAATAGTTTTTGGATAACAAATGAGATTTATGGCAAGGAGGAATAAAATGTATCAGATACACATTTCAAGCCTTGGTCATATTTAATATGAAAATCCCAAACTGTGGCATTAAGTGGTAAATGGACCGTTGTGTTTGTGTACCATGACAATCACTCTGTGCACCCATACAGTGTTGGGTGCAGAGGCGGGCACAGAGGACAACCTCCTCAAGGACAGGATCTAACAGTTTAATACACTTCCGCTTTTTTAGCTCATCTAGTCAACGCACCGACTGCAGCAATGGTGAGAATTAAACGTGGACACAACAATCACCAAATAGCTCTTTGCCCAAACTGTGCTCAAGGTCAAGGTCACATTCATCAGTTCTTACGTACCGTTTACAGCTCTCGCCTCTCCTTCTTTCCTGTGTGACAGTTACCTGCTCTCAGACTTTGATGCCATCTCATTCCCTTCCTGCTTCTCTGGTCATTTTTGAATTCCAACACTTTTCAGAGTGACAGCTCCGGCGGAGTGCAGGTATCACCCGCTCTTTACAGCTGGTGCGCCAAAGGACGCAAAACATTATCTACCACCAGATCCTAAGCTGTGGCCATCTTGGAAGTTACACAGTACCTACACTATATTGCCAAAAGTATTCACTCACTCATCCAAATCACTGAATTCAGGTGTTCCAGTCACTTCCGTGGCCACAGGTGTATAAACCAAGCACCTAGGCATGCAGACTGCTTCTGCAAACATCAGTGAAAGAATGGGTCGCTCTCAGAATTCCAGCGTGGTACCGTGATTGGATGACACCTGTGCTACAAGTCCAGCCGTCAAATTTCCTCACAACTAAATACTCCATAGTCAGCTGTTCTGATGGCTGACTTTACTGCATTTGTATTCTTAGGTGTTTCCCCTTCCACAAAATTTTGGGGGGAGAATATTGAAATGACTCATATAAGCATGATTTACTGAGGTTTTTGCTCAATTTAATGTTAAATTTTCAACTGAAAATTTTTGTTGTGGGATTTATGATAGTTGAAGTGTTGTGTGTTTCTTTGGAATGACAGGGGGTTAACGTTATTAGGACTAATGCGTAAATGTCACGGGTGGATGGCTCAAAGCTGTGAACGCAATGCCGAAATTGTAAAGCTGTACCGGAACTCTTCACTTATTCCTCACCCGGCAGGTTTGGAACCGAGTCCCTTTCTGTGCCTTAATAATTTTTGTTAGGACATGTTCGTTGTTGAGCTACTAATTAACCCAGCTCTTGGCTGACTGCATCTTTGCATATAAATTAGCCTGACCAAAAGAACTTTCAACTCCCATGGGTGCAGTTGTGCGAATGCATCGCCCTACCCCACAGCGTTCAGGCGCAAAATTGGCACTGTGCCTCTTTGGTAACCATTAACTGCTTGTGTGTAACCTACACAAATTATTGTTCCTCATTATTCACTATCCTAACTCCCTAAAGACTGTAGGGTGTGCCATAACTTCATAGTCTTTTCAAAGTAAAGGCTATCTAGGGTGTCACATACTGATTTATGCCAATTTGTACTGCATTGTTTTGAAAAGAAAAAATTACCAACATCCACACCTCTGTGACCTCATTGCTGGTTACAGCCATGGACAGTTAAAATAACTCATTAAGGAAGGATGTCTTCTCTTACTAATTGACTACAATACAAGGCTGACACTCCCAATCTTCAGATGTCTTCAGTTGTACTATACAAGGGTGATTAACTTCTAAGCTTCTGGAAGAATGGTAAAAAATTCCTATAAATACACTCCTAAACCTGTGGAAAGCCTTCCCAGAAGAGTTGAAGCTGTTATAGCTGCAAAAACGTGGGCCAACATCATATTAAACCCTATGGATTAAGAATGGGGTGTCACAAGTTCATGTGTGTGTGAAGGCAGATGAGTGAACACTTTTGGTGCTACCTGTCTACCTCGGAATATGAGCAAGAGATACATGATTGAAGCCCTACTAGCTCAGACATCAATCGGATTAACAAGGTCCACATCAGGTGTTGAGGAACCAGGACATACTCGCATAATAAGTTGGACATAAATTAGCTACTGGAACAAGGCTACGGCATAAATGGACACAAAATGAGAATCGAGGACTGTTGGAATGCTACCACACAAGTAATCCCAGTGAAAGGGGTTAAATTAAGAGGATGTGGGACCTGTGAATTCTTTCAAACCCAGCATCCAGACTGACGTTGAAACAACTAGTAGCTCAGTGTTCCAACATCCACAAGACGCAACTGGTACTGCAACTAGAGATTGACGAGGTGCAACACAAATGCTATGACAAGGGGGAGCCAGGATGTCAGGTCAGGGGGAAGTATCATCATCCCCACACTCTTAGATTGGGTACCAAGCCCCAGTAACAACTGGTATATTGAATACCAGAGCAGCTGACCTGAAAGATAAGATCATGGCTAAGCTGGAAACCTGACACACGCACAAACACCCCACTCCCGAGCCCGACTACCGAGACTACATGAAGTACCCTCTGAAAGTCTACTAGACAATGCGAATGCAGCACTACAGACAATCCCTACTTCGCCCATCACTGAAACCAATCAGTTGATGTATAACACAGTGACAGTGATCCTTGAGATGCTTGGTTATAAGATGAACAGCCACAAGGAGCCGTGCCCTCCATGGAAAAGACGACTAGAGGCTAAGATCAAGGCAGCACATTGGGAAGTTAGCCAGCTAGCAGAGTTGCAGAAAGGAGTGCCTAAGAAATACTATATTTCGGGGTGGCTGTGGCTCAGGAAGTAGAGCAGGTCATCTACTAATCGGAAGGTTGGTGGATCGATTCCTGACTGCTCCAGTCCGTATGCCAAAGTATCCTTGATCAAGATGCAACCGTCAGAGTATGAATGTGTGTGAATGTTAGATAGAAAGCACTTTGAAATAGAAAACAGTGCTTGTGTGAATGGGTAAATGCAAGTGTGTTTTACCATATATACAAGAGGCTGTCCGTACCTAAGGCCTTGGGGACTACCAGGCAAAGACTCACAGCCTTGGCTAACTGCCTGAAGAGGTATACCAAAAGCTGGACTCACAGACAGCACAGAGGCACTAATCATGGCAGCACAGGAACAAGCTCTGAGCACAAGATCAATAGAGGCTAGGGTCTAGGCAAGACCCCAGGTGTAAGCTGTGCAGAAATGCCCCTGAGACAATCCAGCACATAACAGCAGGGTACAAGATGCTAGCAGGCAGAGCATACATGGAACGCCATAACCAAGTGGCTGGCACAGTATACAGGAATATCTGTGCCAAGCATGACCTGGCAGTCACAAGGTCAAAATGGGTTCAAGAATAACGGAGCCAAGATCCCGTGGGACTTCCAGATACAGACAGACAAACTTGTGATGGCTAACCAACCGGACATCGTAGTGGTGGACAAACAAAGGAAGAGAGCCGCAGTGATATATGTTGCAACATCAAGAAGAAAGAACACGAGAAGCTCGAAAAATACCAAGGGCTCAGAGAAGAGCTAGAGAGGAAGTGGAAGGTGAAGGTAACACTCGGGGCAGTGAGCCCCAAACTGGGAGAATGGCTCCAGCAGATTCCAGGAACAACATCCGAGATCTCTGTCCAGAAGAGCACAGTCCTGGGAACAGCTAAAATACTGCGCAGACCCTCAAGCTTCCCGGCCTCTGGTAGAGGATCCAAGTTTGGAGGAAAAAGACTGCCTGTACCCACACCCACACAAACACTACAGTGGCTTATCCCACAATTTATGTGCCTTATTTGATGCTTGAATGATGTATGGGTCACTGTTAGGTACCTTAACAAAAAAAAAACAAGCACACAAATAAACAAACAAAATCCTCTGAAAGGCGACAGAAATGTACTGAAAATGAGTGAAAAAGCAGCTAATGTCCAATAAAACCTTTGAAAGACCTTCAGAAAGCCTGGAGAACTGCTGCTCAAGACCACTTTAATTAAATTAGACCACAGTCGAGAAACATAAAAGAAAAAAAAAAATGACGGGTGGTTAAGATATGAAACTCAGTTCCAAGCAGAGGTTGCCCCAGAGTTACTGAAACGCTGACCTCAGCCAGTCACTGAGAGAAAAACATCATCACATGAATCTGACACATAGCACAGAATGATGTAGAGAATAGCCCGATGCCAGTGCTATTTTTGTGTTACAGAAAACTGAGACCTGTTGTGAGACAGGGTGGCTCTTGATCAAATGATAACATCTCCATAAACACTTTATGCAACACCAATGTTGAAATCAACCTAGCTCACATTTGTACAGTTTGTAATGAAGTGGAGTGGTGCTAAGACATACCAGGATCTCCAGTCGCTCTTAGCTCACTGCACAGATCACTGCACAGCCTTACGCCTTATCTACACACCAAATGAGAAGCAAAGCTTTTGACTGACACAACCCAGTTACACTACATCAGAAAGCTTACTTTTCCTGATTGGAAACCTTGGGATGAAACTTTTTTTTTATGCTGTCACAAAAAAAATAAAATAAAACAGAAGACTGTCAAGAATTTTTGTCAAGATTTCCATTCTTGACAAAAAGGAAAAGTGAAATTAAAATGAAGATTACACTCGAAACCTAGATCTTTCAAAGAAAACAGTAAGTGTTACATGTTGCAGGAGGATAAACAACAGTCTGATTTTTAAAAACCTGATAAACCAAACGGTGGTCTCATCATATGCTTACAGTGGCTCTGTACAATCAAACAATCATTGATTATACCAGTTATTAAATGCTTTACAAGGTCTAACTTACAAAAAAGTAGTACAAAATGTGTGAATATGAATAATTAGTTATAATTGATTGATTAATAAATTAATTATCCAAACTACTAAGACACAGTGTGTCGTGATAGGCAATACTGAGGCAGAGAGACATGCTTACACAGTGGAAGAATACAAATTGTCGGTGATCTGTGCGGAAGTGTTAAGTAAACTAGTTCCACGGGGTTCCACCTGGATTCAGCACTGTGGGCTGTAGGACAACCACTGTGAGCAGTTCGGCAAAAGGAGGAGAGACTTGGGGAAAGTAGCTATGCTGTCATTGCAGGACTGCTTGTGTCAGCTGTCAATCATCTGCTCTAACCTTAGCCACAACTTTTAGCCAAGTTTTAATGTCTGGAAACCATGTTATCATTTGGCAACACCCAATACAAATACAAAAACAAATCCACACACGAGCTGCCTTTGCATACATCTACAAATCTTTGCCACGCAACTAGTCCGATTTGCACGTAACCCTTAATAAGAAAAGATTACCCTTCTACCCCTGTGTTCCAATATGCGGCTGTCTCCATGGAGAAACAAAGCAAAACACAGTGGGCTGAGCATGTTCACCCAGGCTGCAGGTCAGCCATCGCATCAGTACTGCCCCACGTAACGCTCCTCGTTTTCACTCTAGCATCTGAAGTGAACAATGGCAGCGTTTCTCTAACCCTTTTTATTCTAATTGAAGAGACAGGACTGCTTTTTTTTTCTTTTCTTTTTTTTTGGTCCCGGTGAAAGGTCCCGTGTTCATTGGCGAAACGGGGAGGCACGAGCAAGCTGTCAGCTGATGTTTGGAGAGGACGTGTTTGGAAAACTGACCCATTAAACAAGCTGCTCGCGCCCTGTTTACAAAAGCCCGTGAGCTGACATCTTCCATAATATTCGTACAATTAGTGTAGCATAAAATAACAGCACAAAACCAGTTCTGGCAGAGCGCAACAAAGAGCACCGTACAACTGAGCACGTTGAATGTAAAACTCACTATTCGGGATTCATGTTTTCAATGTCGATGTGTTTTTCTGTCGGCAAATCGGCGCTTCCTTCCTACTCCGGCAAAAAAAGACGGCTTGTATGTCCGGTTATCAGAGGCACTTAGATGGTTGTTTACCGTCACCGTTACTGCCCCTGATCGTTCCGCTGTATTCGCCTTTTATTGTCTCATACAGCCTTGATCCTAGCGGACAGAACCTTGTGTCATCCAGTTAGGCTGGTATATTTGGCTCCCTTATTTCTGCCTTTCTGTGCCCGTTCCTTGCTAAATGTTCAAGATGGCTGCGCAGGTGCGGTAGTGACGAACGCTGACGTGGAACTACGGATCTGGGCAAAGCTTAAATTACAGCGATCTTGGGATTTGTAGTTTTTTTTTTGTTTGTTTGTTACCCTCATAACAAATATATATATATATATATATATATATATATATATATATATATATATATATATATATATATATATATATATATATATATATATATATATATATATATATATTAGTTTTTAAATAAAAATATATTCACTGATTTATTATATGATTTATTCATTTACATACGTGTACCTACGGTCATCATAGTAAGATGCAAAAATACAAAATTAGGTACATAAATTAATTTCAAACATTTTTGCAAATAAAAAGGCAACCTCAGACTAATTTCAAATTTTTCATACAGCACTATTTATTTGTAAGGAGGATACTAGCTTTCCTTATTTGCATATAGACAAAGAGATAGTGCAGCAAAGACATGAAGAAATGTAGAAAAATTGCTGAAATAGGGGGGGGAAATGCAGCCTAACTAAAATTTCCCATCATTTTATTCACAGTTATTCATATTATTGTCACAATCACTTATTGTCAGCTTATAGACATGCAATCCTCCCGTCTCTGCACAGCTGGCAACAAGGCGGCTAAACAACAGCTGGTAATATTATGCCGGATAATGTTGGGCTTGAGTGTGCTAAAATATCACACTTTCCCTCTGAAAAACAGTTTGATTGCAGTCTCACATTGTGTTTGTTTGCTTTGTGTCTGAGTCCAACAATGCTAGATCCACTTTGGCATAAACCCTATGAAAATTAGAATGATCTCACACACAACTCAACACATATCGCTTGTTTAGCTTCCCTTGATGTCACATTTGAACACACCGAATATGGTTATGCACCATTTCTCCACCACAAAAAATATTTGTATCATCTACAAATAAAATAAACTGCAATATATCAGATGTTTTACACAGTACATAGATGTACAGGAGAAACAATTTTGGTCCCAATACTGACCCCTGTGGGACTTCACAAACAATGTTCAGGCACTCTGATGTTCACCAATTTTCACAAATTGTTGCCTGCTTCTCAAATAACTCTTGACCCACTTCAGCACTACTCCTCAACTACCAAAGTGCTCCAGTTTATCAAGTAATATTTCATGATTAATTGTGTCAAAAGCTCCAACTACACGTTGTCTGTTGATCTATTAGTGACATTTTCAATTAATTCCATTATTGCCATATATGTTGGTCTGTTTGATCTGAAACCATACTGACTGTCAGTATTTTATGTTTATCAGTGAATTTGTCGAACATGTGAACATGTGCTTCAAATGGCAGCAGCAAAGTCTGGTCACTCTGATCTTTACTCAAACTTCATTTTTGTTGTATTTTTATCTCTTTTTTGTCACATATTGATGGATACTTCATTGGGGAGAAGAGTTTACTCAAGAGAAGAGCCTTTTTTCATATAAATGGAGCAAATCTGGCTAGAGCCA
Organism: Pterophyllum scalare; assembly: GCA_024447675.2. NCBI lineage: Eukaryota > Metazoa > Chordata > Actinopteri > Cichliformes > Cichlidae > Pterophyllum > Pterophyllum scalare. Next base: position 29,526 of record JAMQGT020010708.1, on the reverse strand, counting down.
TAGAGCTGTTTTGGGTGGTTGCAGTGCTGGTGCAAAGGTGAAGGCTTGGAAGGCTTGGAAGTGGAGATATAAGCCCTTTCTGCCAGCAGTCTTCGTGGCAAAGGTCAGCTCTGCCGAACAAAAGTGATGAGCTGGAGATATTGGTGAAGACTCAGAAAGGCCCCTCTTCTGTGGGACCAGATCCCAGTTTGGATTCGGGAGCCAGACACCCTCTCATTTTTAAGACTAAGCTTAAAATGTTCCTTTTTGATCAAGCTTATAGTTAGGGCTGGATCAGGTGACCCTGAAATCTCCATTAGTTACGCTGCTATAGGTCTAGGCTGCTGGGCAGGGGTGTTCCCATAATGCACAGAGTATTTCTTTTCATTCATCTCTTTTTACTCTATTTATACACCTCTCTGCATTAATCATTAGTTATTAATCTCTGCCTCTCTTCCACAGCATGTCTCATGTCCTGTCCCAACTAGTTGCAGCAGATGACTGCCCCTCCCTGAGCCTGGTTCTGTCAGAGGGTTCTTCCTGTTAAAATGGAGTTTTTCCTTCCCACTGTCGTCAAATACTTGCTCATAGGAGGTCGTTTTGACTGTTGGGTTTTCTCTGTATTATTGTAGGGTCTTTACCCACAATATGAAGCACCGTGATTTGGCGCTATATAAATAAAACTGAAGTGAATTGAATTAGACATTTTATCTGCTTGCTTTGGATCATCTCTCATCTGCGATTGTGGTTGTCCACCATCACAGAACATGTTCATTTTCAGACTCATTTTCGGCTTCACACAGTACTTTTTTCTCACACCTGTCAGTTTTCATTAAATCAGCCTCATCATAATGCTCCTCATCCATGTTTTCATCCTCATCTTCATTAGGAAGTGTTGGATCACATAGCTCAGACTCGTCTCTGATACTTACATCCCTATAGTGTGGCTGAATCTGGTTCAGTATAATGCGGTGCCTGCTCAAGTTTAGACCAGGCTACAGTCTGAAACAGCTGATGACCTCTGTATGGTAAGTGCCTGTTCAGTTTTACTCTCATCACTTGAAGCTCACTTCTCAGTCTGCGTAATGTTCAACAGTTTACTGCACCTCTGATGGGAAATTTCCTCTAATTATTCTCTGTCTGCCTTTGGGAAGAGGAATAGTATTGTCAAATGGTATACACTTGGCTATGAGAACCTGAACCTGAGTTTGAGGGTCCTGATCCTCCAGCGTCCCCAGAGACTCCAAGCTGCAGCACCATCATGGTCCGCCTGAGTGTCCTGAGCCAGAGTCCAAGGGTCTGACATCAGCTGTGTCAGTGGTGTCCCAATGCCCCCATTGACGTCGGTCCCTAGAGGGACCCCCTTGTCGATGCTGGCCACCAGCCATCCCACTTTTCACTGTCAGCAGCCTCCATCCAAGCCACCAGAGGGCTCCTGCTTCCTCTGTCCCATCGCCTTCACCAATGTTGACCATCAGACGGCTTCCTTCACTGCCGCTGGCCCCGCAGCCAGCCTTCAGAGTTGATCCGTCTCTGCCACTGGCAGTCTCTACCACCCGCCCCCTGAAATTTTTTTTCTCCCTTGTGGAGGTCAACCTGGTCAACCTCCTAAATTTCTTCATCTACAGAGCTGTTTGGTCCTGTGTGACCTTGTGGCTCCCGGCAGCAGTCCCCTGAATTGTTTTTGTTTGGACTCTGGTGCTCCTGGTTTTCACTGTTCTGTGTCGTACTGAGATTATGTGATTTTACTGGTAAGGGTAGACCACTGGCTGTCCTGAAGTGTGGATCAAAGATGCCATATTTTCCTGATCTGGGTCTGAATATCATGATACACAATCCACTCATAATCAGCATTGCATACTGCACATCTGACAACAAGCAGCTCAGCCCTGCTTCTAAGCTGACAAAGGTAATCTACAGCTTTCTTTGAAGGTTCTCCAAATGTGCCACACCTGGAAGGCTGTGTCATGTCTACATGAGACATAGATCTGCGAACATTAACTTTGTCTGGCAGCTCACCAGTCGTCTAATGGATATTATCAGGGATTCTTTCTCTGGCTTCTTTGTACATCACATCACCTTTATCCAAGACCAAGACCAAGTTATCTTTTCAGTCTCATGGAGTAATGCAAGAAAGTTAGTCAGTTACATGTGCACTGACTGTTACTAGAATTTCCACATTTGGTATCAGCCAGGCTATGAGATGCACAGACATGCGCTACAGCAGGCTGCTTTCCAGGTTCACACTTTCTGCATGAGATGGTCCAGCCACATCACTGCGATGGCCTCTTTATATAATATCAGCATAAGTCATCTAAGGTTAGTCTCTGTGATTACCTGATGTTCATGAATTTTTTCTCACCACTGCCCTCCTGAGCAAAGATGAAGGTCTAGAGGAAGGAAAACACAGGTGACTTTTGGAAGCAGTAGCTGATTGCAAAAGAACATTAGTTGAGCCCAGCTTGTTACCGCAAGCTGTGCCGCCGTCTGAAACGCCAGCTTCTTATGGCAGAGCCCCTCATCAGGCCAGCGGCAATAAGGTATGCAATCAGAGATGCAGGTGAGTAACCGGTGGGGTAGAGCTCACGCAGGCTCCCCACCTCTGGAGAGAGAATAACAACAAACACACATGTCTGTGTAGGGTCTTAATCATAAAGGTCATAGTAGTCAATGGCGCTTGACTGGACTTCTTTGACATGTTTCACCTCTCATCCGATAGGCTTCTTCATTTCTAAGACCAATCGGTGGAGAGTCCCATGTAGTTAAACCCCAGTGAGGGCTGTCCCAAACACACACTCTCCCATTCATACTGACAGAGGAGCGAGAGAAAGAGTAAAAGGGGAGAGAGAAAGAGTGAAAGATAAAGTTTGCCCAGGAGGCCAGGGGCCCATGACTTTAATTTTCTATTTCATTGTGATTATTCCTTTTTTTTTATAAAGCTTTATTAAAGCACTTTATAAATTTTACTCACTACTTTCATGATTGTACTTGTAATGTGCATTATATTACTGAATTACTGAAAAATGTAATGTGATTACAGATGCATTACAAAGTAACACATTACTGTGATCACATGCTGCAATCATGCATACTGCAGGTGTAACCCATTACACCTAACACCTTTTGTGTCAGTTTGGATTGAGTTTGTGTCTTTATGTGACACTTTGTAGTACATTTGCGCGTTCATGTGATCATTTTGTATGTGTTCTTCTTTATCTTTGCGTACCAGTGGTCAGCTGTTTCTCTTTGTAGTCATTTACCTGTAATTTTGTAACTTACTGGGGTCTCTTTATTTGTCTCGGGTTATTTTGTGTCTCTTGATGGATTGTGCATCACTGTAATTATCTTCATTTATTCATTCGATGATTTAAATTTTGTCTGCGTGTGTTTTTGCGGTCATTTTCAACTCATCATAGTCATGTGACTGGCATTTTATGAAGAAATGTTGCCAGTCATAATCCATCCAATTCCACTGTACAAACCATAAAGGAGAATTTTAAGGCAGGGACAATACTCCTGCTCAGGAACTTTGCTGACACTGTATTTTACCCAACTAATCTGACCGACTCATCTCACAATAAAAAGAACTGAAGTAGTGCATGGCAGTAAATTTTTAAGTCAGTAACTTGTGACTGTGACAGCGTCATAAATTCCTGGGTTTTTCTACTACACTGCTGCTTGTTGGCTGAAACTGTCAGTTGACAGAGGAACTGACTGGAGGAAAGGAAGTGCTGAGTCTTTTCCTGGGATATTTGAGGGGGGGGGACTCAGACACAAACCCACAAAAGTTGACGGAGAAAGTTTAGAACAGAATGTGCATTCATCTGCAAAAAAATGCTGATCCTTTGGTCTGTCACCTGGGCCCCACCTCATTCAGTGATCTGATAGTGGCATGTGACTTATTTGTTCAGTGGGTGATTATTAAACTGAAGTCTGCACAGCTGACTGTCCAAACATCGCTTTGTTAAAAACAGAAGAATCAATGAACTGTTGTAGTTGTTTGAGCTGACGGACATATAAACAAGTGGCAGCATGAATATTAAAAAGAAAAACTGAATTGAAACCATAGCCTTTTCAGTTCAACGCACATCAGTGTGGAGGTCGTGTCAGGTTCACTAAAGCAACACAGGAAATCAACCAAATATAACTTCATAATAAAGGTTGTGTCAGAACGATCGTCAGTAGATTTTGTCTCGCCCTTTGTCAGCTGGGATAGGCTCCAGACCCCCGCGACCCTGAAAAAAAGGACATTTATGGAGATGAAAAAAATAAAATGAAAATTAAATGTAAATTTAATATTTTTATAAATAGAAAATGTTAATTTAATAAAGGGTAAATAAATAAACGACGGAGAAAAATAGCCCCACACAGAAAACCAGTAACATCTAAAATTTGCACATAACTGGATACAATTCAGAAGGACTTTTCTTTGCCGTTTTCTAGTGAATTTTTCATACCAGTCTCCTCGAGAAATAAATTTCAAATCCATTATTATGTCCGCTCATAAAGAAAGGGATGTTTCTTAATTCGGACTCTTTCCTGTTAAATTACAGGTGTCCTAACCCAAACTTTTCAAGGCCTTTATTTTGAAAGGGGAAAGAGGGGCAAACCTCTGGGCGGCTCGTGCGTTTCGGTGGACGCAGTCCGCACCGCGCAGAGGCACGTGACGATGTTCTGGCGTTCAGGGTTCTGCGGTTGTCTTGGAAATGTCAGCCAGGTCGGAGCGGGACTCTGGGAGCCGCAGGTGCCGGAAAGAGCTCTCCGCTGACGTCCAGCAGTCCCGGCGTATGGCAGAGATACTACCCCGGACTACCAGAATGGGTAATGAGTCAGACCCTGCTCGCATAGCCTGCTGATGACCGCAGATTATCGAATATATGTTGTACTGTTTTAACTGTCTCTGCTCACTAACTGTTGTAGCTGACTTAAGTAAAAGTAGCCTTTAGGAAGTTCAGTTCAGAGATCACTCATCATCACTTCTTACATTTACACAGAGGACGTTTTTCTAATGAAGAAAAACGTCCTCTGTGACTCATTAAATTGTCACACATTAATATAACAAACAGGATTTTACTGTTGGTTGAGGTAGTTTATTTTTATTATTTTTTTTGTGTTAGATATTATTTACACACCTGTAATTATCCTTTATTTTTCACATATTAATAACCAATTAAACAATAATAATAATAATAATTTAATGAGCAGTGTAAACACATGGTGTAAATTCTGTTCTTGTTTCTTTGTGTTTTTAGCTGTGAGTGGTTTATCCAGAGATGCTGGAAGTCTGAAGGGAACGCTGTCAGCATGTGAGGAAAACTTCCCAACAGGTGACTTGAGATCACTTCTATTTTCATTGTGCTGTTTACGTTGTTAGATGTTGGGATTCCTACAGTCTGATGAAGTCTACTTAAGATGAGCTGGAAGTCAATGGTTCTTTCTTTGTTAATGTATGAAGATAGGAGGAGGACGAGAAATCCTCATGTCACATTGCTTTTAGCAATATTTTGGGCCTGAGTATCACAGGAGCAAAGACCTGACCTCAGCAGAAAATGATGAGAGATTTTAAAGTGTTTTATACCTTGAACTCATGAGTTCTCCCTAAGTCACTTATTAAACTGTGAGATAGTCACTCAGTGTCATCACTGGCTCAGATTACTGGATGACTTTGTGTTACAGGGAACTCACTGGCAGTGTGTATCTTAACACTGTGTGTGAGTTGATCTTAATGTTTAATATTAAAGGTAAAGTTGCGTTTCTGACACTATGACTTACCTTAGCACTTTCGGAAGGCATAAACAATTTACATTACTACAGTATTTGGCTCTGATTAAATTAGTTATTGATTCGTTTTTGCTTTTGAGTTTAGACTGATATATACTGCATATTACAACCTGCACGGTAGTCATAATTAAAGCTGCTGTTTTGAAGGCATACTGTAGTGGGTCTAACTTGGGAAAAACCTGTATTATAATTAGAGGTTACTACAGCTTCTGAACCTGGCTGGAGCTGGATCAGCCAGTACCGGCTCAGGAACAGAAAACACTGTCTGTGGATAAACCAGCTCAGAGTTTAATTCAGTTTTGTGCAGCACCAAGGTACATTGATGGTGTATTTAAATGAACTCAAAGATCGATTGGAGAGAAAGAGTCGAGGAAAACATCAGCAGTTATTAAAGTTGCTGTACTTAATGACACATCTGATGATTAAAATTTCATCTGTGAAGAAATTCATTCAGCCGTTGCTTGTTAAGGTTGAAGGAGTGCTCGGCTCAGCAGAGCTCTGAAAACAAACCCGGGGTTGTTCCTGTTTTCCTCGATTAGTGATGAATAGTAAGATATCCTAGTTTTTCATAGAGTAAAATAGTTTTCCAGGCCTAGGAAAGATCTTCTAAATGAGTGCAATGCCATTTCCTCTCTAACTTGTGTATTATCTGCTTTAAGGTGCATGTTTGAGAATTATAGTGTTATCATAGAGAATTGTAGAGTTTAGGTAGCTGCTGTGCATTGTGCTGGCATGGCATTAAAGGGGATAACAGTGGAGGAATCACTTCCTTAAACTTAGTCACAGATGACTAGGGGACAGATCGAGGGTGTACTTGATAAAGTCCTTCAGCCAATTTGGCAGAAAGTCTCAGAGCACAGATTTTCTGTGACTAACCTCTGAACGTTTGTTAATACAGCAGCAGTGCCGTCAGGTCAAATGCCCTCAAGCAGTTGTTAAAATGTTCTTGCTCAGAGGCCTTTACCTGCTCAGCCAACACAGACGCAAGGACGACAACCTAATGTACTTAAACTTGACACAGAAGGAGTCGGGGGGGGGACGCAAAGAAAACAACACAACAGATGATACACAATAAACCCCAATCAGAATGCAATCAAAGCAACATGAAAATCAAATATAACAAACCACCTAAGATCCAAACAGAAGACCTAATAATGAGCAAGAATTCAAAGTTACAAAAAATTCAAAATTCAGGGTCAAAACCAGGACCTGGTTAGTCTCCTCTGAGACCTCCCAGAGAACTACCACTAATGGGATATGTGCTCTTCTTCAGACCTCTGTAAACCTTAGAGATGGTTGTGCAGGAAGATTTCAGTAGATTGTTGGTGCCCATCTTTCTCCAACAACAATACCACATTCACTTAAGTCACCTTTCTTCCCCTTTCTGATGCTTAGTTTGAACTGAATACGAATATGATTAATATCCAATACTTTGTTTGCATGGATTGGTTTAAGGAATATCATACAACAACAACATGTGGAGCGTGTTGCTTTTCATGCTTTCCATCTAAAATAATGGAATATTTCTATGGCCGAAAAAGTAAGCATGCACCACTTTACATGTACAAAAAAAAAAAATACAACAGAGTAGGGATTTATTCCTCTCTGTGATGGCAGTGTCAAAGCTCCGTGATGTGCCATTCAGAGACTGTCCCACATTTCTTTAGGTTGCCTTATCAATACATCAGTAGTACAGCCTCCTAAAGCAGGGAGGCTGTTCTTAACTGATAACCCCTGGACAACCTGTGGAGATCTATAGAATCAGGGTATAAGATTGTATTCACTCACAATCACGGCAGTCATGTCTGACACCTCTGCTATACCCAGTGTGTGTTGTGTGTTCAGTTCTGCCTGTGCTGCTGGATGTGGTCAGGGGTCCAGATCATCTTCCTGCAGATGAAGAGTTACAGGAAATGCTGAGAGGAAAACTGTGCATGCTGCAGGCTGACAGCACCGAGGTCAATACCCTATTTATGGTATAACTCACACACACACACACACACACACACACACACACACACACACACTGGCTAAAAACCTATATTAAGTATTTCAATCCAATGTATATACAGACATACAGTGTTGATACCTTCTGTTAAAGAAAGAAAAACCCACAACGGTCACTGAAATGTGAACCTGACAAAACAGAATAGAGTAGAATAGAATAGAATAGAATAGAATAGAAAGCGTTTATTGTCATCAAACATGGAGTATGATGAGAATGTAGCAGCTGCCTTTTCTTTTGTAAAACCAAAACAAGAAGATAAGAAAACGACTGTAAACCAGTATGTATAACTGGTACTGCCTGGTACTGTACACGTGCTGTATAACTATATTATAAATCTAGAGGTGCTGACCACTCTATTGTATTAATCCTGTCTTTACCTGACTTTAGTCTCGTTCATGAACTTTATTAGTTGTCTTCAAACATCCATTGACCCAGAGGATCTTGCTTTAGTGCTACGGAGTTTCCCAACTCAGAGGTCCAAACTCTGGCACACAGCTGATCCTCACTCACCGCCAGTCGTTCCAGCACGAGGGCTGCGATGCGTCCCGTGTCTGCCCGTCTCCTGCGGTTACCGCGACCTCCCTGCCATGGGCTCAAATAAAATTTGTTGCCATCCACGTCTCTCCTGTGCTGTAGCTCGCCCCCCCGCTGGGTCACTCTGCCGCCCTCTCGGCTACTCTGCTGTGGCTCGCTGCTGTCTCCATTTGTAAAAGGCACTGATGTGCCTTATTGCCTCCACAGGAAGGAAAACACCCCCAAATGAATGAATGGAGAAAAGTACTGGACAGATTCATATCATTACCATGTATGCATTGTGGGTTTTTTCTTTTTTTAGACTGATGGTGCAGTTTCTTTATCTGCAGGTGGCATTGCTGTCCTTTCTTGCAAAATCCTCAGACTTGAAAACAATCTGGAAATTGACGGCGTTGTAAGAGTTTTTATAGCTTGAGCTTTTATAACATTGTTGGGCCATATTTCAGTAAAATATTCACTTCCCACTTCTTCTCCTGCCGCAGCTCACTTTTCTTCTTATGTTTCTGATGATAGCCTGCTGCGCTTCCTGTAATTGGTCCACGATTATCCAAAGAAAAAGCTGCTGAGTGAAGAAAAAGTGTGTGTGTGTGCTCCACTCATTTATCTGCTAACACAAGGGAGCAATCAAATGACTCTTTGTTTGATGAGAAGAAGAAGTTAAGAAAAATAATCACGGCAACACAACATTTCTGAACCCCTTTCTTTTTCTTTAGGAGTTGTCCACCCATCTCATCTCCATCAACAGTGAAAGAAAAGCCATTTTTGTAACATTCACAACATTCGAGGAGATATGGAAGTTCACCACATATTACAAGATAGGTATGGACTTCGCTGAAGTGGAAGTAGATGTGATGTTATAAATGTTATAAAAACAAACCAACAGTAGGATTTGCGTATCAGTAAATTTGTGATGTTATCATGAAGTCCTGAGCCTGAAATATGTTTATTTCTGTTCAGTTCAGTCTTTTTTCATCCAAGATGGGAATATTGGCTTGTAGTCAGGGTTTGTCTGTCTACATCAGCATCTACACTGACCAAGGAGCACCTGGTATTTCAGTGCTATAACATCAATAGAAGATGTTATATTCCCTAGATACTGTCCACCAGGATGTAAAATGCTGCTGAAGGTGGTGCAGAAGAGTGCAGTGCTAGGATCAGCTTAGATACTGTGCAGAATCCTCAAGCGCTCAGACCTCTGGTAGAAGACCCAAGCCTCCAAGTTTGAGGAGGACAAATACATACCACAAATCCACGGCGGTGCTATTTATGTACACAGTGAGGCCGGTCCCTTTATTGTTGCTGTGGCATGAGAACATTTGGGTTTGACATTAAAAGATGAATATGAGACAAAAACATCTCAGCTTTTAGTTCTACTTCTTTATGTCTGGATCTGATACACAGTTCAGAAGATAGCACCTTTTGTCTGAACCCACCCATTTTTCTATTCAAAGTGGAAAATGTGCCAGACAGTTGCCAATCTTCCCAGCAAATTCACCCCAAGGACAGACAATGACTTCAGGAAAATTGCTGAAAACCCAAAAGCTACATCTCAGACTGTACAAGTCTCAGTTAGTACGTTGAATGTTAAAGTTCATGATGGCTTGCTTGGAGGGGTCGCCAGTAGAAAGACTCTTCTCTCTAAAAAGAACATGACAGCTTGACTTAAGTTTGCAAAGGTGCATCTGGATAGCCCACACATCTTCTGGATCAAAATCCTTTAGACAGATGAGACCAAAGTAGAGGTGTTTAATGCACAGGACCACATCTGGCCAAAACTCAGCATATCAGACCCAAGACCTCATAACAACTATCAGGCACGGTGGTGGGGAAGTGATGATTTAGGCTTGCTTTACAGACACAGGGCGTGGGCAGTCATTGAGTCGACCATGACACCTCTAATACTAATACGCAGCCAAATATGAAGTCATCTGTTTGACAGCTAAAGCTTGGCCAAAATTGGGTCGTGCAACAGGACAATGATCCCAAGAACACTGAAAAAGAAACAAAGCATCAGAGTGTTGCAGTGGTCCAGTCAATGTCCCGACCTCAGCCCAGTTAAAATGCTGATTCAGGACTTTAACAGATCTGCCTGCGAACTTCAGTGACCTGATGCAACGTTGTAATAATGATGTGCGAGATCATACAGAAAACTATTACTTCAAGGTATTGCTGCTAAACGTGGAGTGTACTTAGTTTTTGTTAACTAAATAATGACATCGTGTAAAATGTCGTGTGGTGCAGTTTATCACAATCACTGTCTCCGCTCATCCTCTCCTCCAGGTTTCCTGCGTCACTGTATGGAGAATCTATTGTTAGACGAGACGTTTTGGCTCAGTTCTTCGGCGGATGACTTTACGATCGAGGTGTCCATTCAGGAGGAAACACTTAACCTTTTCTACAAAGGCATCCTCATGCAAGAAGGTTGGCAGTAAATACATTTCAGTGGTGATCAATGTACATCTGCCCAATAAAGCCTCAGCAGAACTTTTCTACTGTTTTCTACTGTAAATTAACTATTTAACTCAATTAAATTGAATTTTATTTATAATCGTGATAATTCCAGCTCACAACAGAAGCGACAATAATGTTGAGAAAACACTGAAGCCATCACACTCAAAATGTTATGTAAATCATATATAATACTAATATAAACTTCCTCAGAGAAATAGTTTCATAAACTGTAATAATGTGGTTCATTTATTTGAAGGATAAATCACTAAACTGTAATGCACCCATAATAGCACTGCTTCTACTACTACTACTCATAATAATAATAATGATAATGATAATCACAATTCAATCCACTTTTATTTATATAGCGCCAAATCACAACAAACAGTCGCCTTTAGGTGCTTTGTATTGTGGGTAAAGACCCTACAATAACACAGAGAAAACCCAACAGTCAAAACGACCCCCTATGAGCAAGCACTTGGCCACAGTGGGAAGGAAAATCTCCCTTTTAACAGGAAGAAACCTCCAGCAGGACCAGGCTCAGGAAGGGGCAGTCATCTGCCATGACCGCTTGGGGCTGAGGGGAGAGAGACAGGACAAGAGACATCCTGTACTAAAGTTTAGACACCACAGCCTAAAAGGCGTGGTCTTCCCTGGATGTAAAATAAGAGGATGGAACAGTTAGAAGTCCCTGATCAGAGGAATGGGGAGTCTGATGCCTGAGGTCTCACCAGTTCTGCTGTATATGTTTTTTGTGAACAGCCACATTACTGGGTGACAGTAAATGTTTGGTTAGGAATATCTTTGAAGCTAATACATAGATGGACCAGGGGTAACATATATAACGAATGAAAACTGAACTGGTCCAAGCAGATGAGGACGGTTATTCGTATTAATTCTGGTGTCTGCCAGATAAGCCCGAGAGCAGTGTTAGAGATACCAGCCGAGTTCAATGGTGAGTACAGTGGTGTAATAGGCTAGCAGGAAGTGTTTGCAAGCAAAAAAAAAAAAAACAAGGACAGGAACAGTTTTTTGGAGTGGCAAAAAAAATTTGTGTGACACCTGATTATCCTGTAAATAGTTGTACAAAAAACACCTGCGACACTGCCTGCATTTTAATATAAATAGTTGTATATAACTTTGTTGTTTGCTAAATTTGTAGGTACGATTTTGAATTTTACACCTTACATTTATATTTTCAGTTATAAAAATAGTTTGTCAGAGCGGGAATTGGGCAGAGAGCAAGGGGAGCTGAGTGAGCTGACTGCCTGTTGGATGAAGCTTTTTCTCAGTCTGGTGGAGGAGGCAGTGCCAATGCCTTCTTCCAGAGGACAGGAGATCGAAGAAGCTGTGTTGAGGGCGGGTGGTGTCGCCCACAATTTTGAAAACTTTTTGAGCTAGGTGGGTGTTAAAGGTGTCCAGGAGGGAGGGGAGTGAGGGACAAGAGATCTTTCCTGCTGCTTTTACAATGTGCTGCAGGGTTCTGTGGTTGGAGGTGACGGAGGTCTTGGTAGAAAGTGTGCATGTTGTTTGCTGGGGGGGGGGGGTCCTGCTCTCCTCAGTTTGCGGAGGAAGTAGAGGCATAGGTGTTGCTGTGCTTTCTTGACCAGTTTTATGGTGGCATTACATTGTGCAGACAGCTGTTTAACACTTTTAATGCCCAAATTACTTTCAAATAAAACAAACTATTAGAGCTGTCAAACTCTTTTTTCAAAGATGTATGTAGCAACATAACTTTTTTATACATACATGTCACATGTATCATGTGTGAGTAACCTTAACCTGCTCTCTCTGTTAGGTTCATTGTTTGCCAGTTGCACTGTCAACCAGATGTTTGACAGTTCAACCTCTGGAGGAGACCTGTACTTGGAGCAGGGAGACATAGCTCAGTTTGAGCCTCCCTTCCTGGGTTCAGGGTGGACTGTCCTCTGCCTCGCTGATGGAGCACGGGGCACTGCACCGAAACCTGCTCTGGCGCCAGTTATCCCTTTCCATCAGTGAGTCGCATCCACATAAAGGCCTGCATGGACCTGACACACTCTCACAGTGACTTTTGTGTGATTGTGAAGTACTAGATATGAGGTCATATAATCCCATCTGTCCACAGATGGTTTCTCAAATCCTGTGCAGAAAGCATTTTAGTTGGTGATGGGAAATCCATCTGTGACTTCTCTCTGCACTTTGGTAAGTCTTTGCATTTTTTAAGGTAGTTAGGGAGAGTGGAGACAAACTAAACCAAGAGTTTGGGACTGCCTGGTCTCACATAGTCTCTCCTCTGTTTAGCCAGAGGCACCTGTCTGGCCACAAAGGAGTATGACGCTGAGGGCCCAGGTGAGCTGAGCACGGTGCCGGGCGATCGTATCGTGATTGTGGGGCTTCTGGTGCCTTGTTTTGATTGGTTCACAGGGAGGAAGGAAGCAACAGGAGAAGTGGGTCTGGTCAGGACAAGCTTGGTAAAACCATCCCCTGATACTTGCAAGTGAGTGCAACATCAGATTCCACTTTAACAACACTGGTTACATTATTTTTACCAGTGTACCTTGTTTTCCTCTCTGCCACCACTCTAGCTCTGCAGAGATTTTTCTAGATGGAGAGGACTGGATTTTCTGCAGTCCGCAAGAGGATAAAGTCATTGAAGAATCAATCGCTGTATTGAAGCAAAAATCTCAGAATGACATTGAGCATAAATACAAACTAGGTAAGGCAGAAAAGCAGTAGTGCTTACAGGCCGCCCAGCTTTGCTGATTTGATTTATTGATTTTCATTTTTCACTCTTTAATTAATGTCTGTCCATCTCATAGGAAATGAAGGTTAAAATGAATACCCAACTCACCAACATTGGCATCTGTAACATCTTGCTGCTAGCATGGCTAAAATGACTCAGCTTACTGTACTCTCCCGCTGCTGTGGTTATGATTCTGTCTGATTAAATAGAGGTACAAAAACGGCTGCAACACTCACCGTGTTGTCATGGTTAAAAGAAATCAGTGTTCTAAAAGGTGTTGCTTGTGACGAAGCAACACTATTTTTGCCTCTATTGGCTTCTGCAGGCAAAACCTCCACCTAGATTACCTTGGGGTGGCTGTGGTGGAGGTAGGGATAATCTACTAATGAGAAAGTTGGTGGTTCGATCCCTGGCTGCTCCAGTCTGCACGCCAAAGTATCCTTGGATACATGCAGTTTCCTACTCTCTACTATTCTGTATGAATACAGGTCCAAAAATAAGTATGAAAACATTTACACTGAGATTTTGCTTGTATTACTATTGAGAATTTTTAACAGTTGCTGAGATCTCTTAAGATTTTTTTATTATAATATTAATAATAATAATAATAATAATATGTTTTTATAATAGTTGTTGCTTAATTTTAGATATGATCACTTATCAAGCATCTGAGAAGAAAATATCATGTAAGTATGAAATTAGTATTGCTTTATTAAGGTACCTCCTGCGTATGCCGTCACCATTTTTCCTCCCATTATCCTTTTGCAGCCAGCTCTTCAAGAGAGGCTGAGAGTGAGCAGACTGAATTCAAGAGAGATATTCAGAGGTTTCTTGATCAAGGAAAAGAGGGGACCCCTCATTCCACTATAACCAAGAGTGAAACTGAATCAGGCCTGGCCTCAGAGGCGAAAACCCCTCCCTGTTTCACGGTCCAGCCAGCTGTAGAAGGGAACAACAACACAGAGGACTTCATTCCACTCTTCTCCTTTTTGCAAGGGCCAGACTACAGAGTAGAGTTTGGCCCTCTGTATGCGCTGAGTTCTGAAAAACTTGCCTCCTCCACCTTCACCGGTCACTCTGACGAGGATGAGCTGATTGCCTTTCTGGGTGTTGCCAGGGAGACAGCCAGAAAGAAACATCTGTTCTGGTCGCAGACTCGTTTGTGCTTCCTGCTGGGAAAGCTCTGCGTTGGTAGGTCAAAGTTCAGCCAAGCCCAGGTTTACTTTGAGGAAGCCCTCAGTGTTCCAAGAGAAGGCTTCAGAGACCTCAGGCTCCTGGCCAGCATCTTCTCCAGCCTGGCTGCTCTACATCTTTGGCAGAAAAATACAAAAAGTTTCTTTGCTGTGACAGAACGACTTGCTGCCTTGCTAATGGGAATCCCAGATTGTTTGAAGAGCTTAGAGGACAGCTCTTCTCTTAAATACATGCTCAAGAAAGCTATTCTCTCTCACAACAAAATGGCAGAAGCCTGGGCTTGTCTTCTGTTGGCAAAGCACCACTGGACCCACGCCATGGGAGCTCAAGTTGTTCCTTATCTGGAAAGACTTCTCATTCTTTGTGATGAAGCTCAAAGAACGCGGAGCGTCTCTCCCACTCACGGGTACCTGGCACTGGGAAAGCTGTACAGTGAACTTCACCTTCCCCACCTCAGTGTCAGTTCAGCCAGGAGAGCTTCTCTGCTGCCCTCGGTCACGCTGCCTGACTGTCTTGGCAGTATGGGATTACTTTTGGACAGTGTCGCAGAACAAGAAACCACCATTCCACCTCAGGTGGCGCCATATTTGCACCAAGCTATTGCTTTTACCGAGCTCCAATGCGGAGGGAGAAACCATTACCATATTTTGAGACACCAGCTCACTTTTTGTCTCTGCCAACTCTATTACAAACACAAAATGACAGGCCACGCCATCTACCACATGGATGCTCTCATCAACAGTCCTTCAAAGCAAGTTCATGTCACTGTTTCGGAAAGAAACAGAGTTCTCATCTGGTTGGCATGGCTTCACATTGACAACCAGCAGGCTGGAATTGCTTTGGATATACTGGAGTCAGTCCTGGCTTCCATGCCAGAACACTGCACAACTCCTCAGGAAGGTGAGACAGTTTTTATGTGTTAAAAATGGAAAAAACTCCAGAGTGCTCTCAACATTCCTGTTTCCTTTACAGCTGTTTAACCTGAGGAATTTAAAAACATTTTCCGGTCTTCACCAAAATTTGCACAACTGATCTTCAGGCCACGCCTCACAAAAGTTATATTTTCTGAAAATATGTCATTTATAGCCATTTGTCTGTAGTGCCGCTATTTTTTTTAAAACTCAAATTGACCACAAACCAACTTAGCACCTCTTCCTAAGGTTTCACTCCCGAAAAGTGTTATTTGATCATAGATGCTACAGATGCATTTTAAATATGATCACAAGCTGCCATGGTGAGCCGTGAAATAAAGTAAAATGCATTATTCTGCAGTATTTCTGGCTCACTCATTACCTGAAGATCTTTAAACAATGCAGCTTTCAAGAGAGCAGCATGCTTTAATTAGGCATTAAAAGCTCCACATGGGGTCACAGTACAGGAAGATGGGCCCAGAATACAATCAGGTATTTCATAAATGTTAAATTTGTGCAATGTAACACAAAGGTGTGGTTCTCAACATGCGTGGCGTGGCACTTCGATGTATGGGTGATCTCCGGAGGGCAGCAGAGAGCTACCAGGCTGCAATTGACATCTGCCAGGAGTATGAGGACATGCCGAACTGGGCTGTAGCTCAGGCCAATCTGGGTAAGATAGAATATCCTGCTGTGTATGATTGTTTTTATTCCACTGCTGTTATGACTCTTTAATTCTCGTCTTCATGAAGGGTTGCTGTGTCTGAAGGCTGGAGCCAAAACACTAGCAGAGAGGCACCTGTGTGAGGCAGTGCAGCTTTTCTCTGAGCTCAGTGAAGAAGGCAATGAGGTGAACTTTATCACCGTGCTGCTGGAGCTGGGGCAGTACTATGTGAATCGACAGCAGCTGGACTATGGGAAAGGATGCTACGAGTGGGCTCTGCTTCTGGGTATCAATGCTAACCTGTTGGAGTGTAAGTATGAAAGTCACATAATCATGTAAATATGTTCACTTTATATTCTGTGTTATGACTGTGCTTTTAATATTGCTCTGTCACTTTTTGCCAGGCCAGCTCGGTGCAACAAGATGTCTATGCCATCTTTATGAGTGTAATATTCCAAACCAGGCTCAGTGTATCATCTACAGCCAGCACCAGGTCCAGCTGCTGAGATGCAAAGGAGACAGAAGACAGGAGGGAGACGTGTCTGGAAGCCATCAGCCAGCTCTACCTCTCTCTGGGCACAAAAAGGTGTGTGCATGTGGAATATGACCTTCACTCACCTTATATGTAGTAGCAAAATACAATGTTGTGTGGTTTAGAGCAGGGTGTATTCAAGTATAAAAATTAAAGCCATTTCTATGTTAAAGGCTGTGTATTGTTTGGTATCACTGCCTATAGGACCTTTTTTCTTTCTGCAGCTCTGATAGCTGGCTAACTTCCCTTCGTGCTGCCTTGATCTTACCTTCTAGTCTTCTTTTCCATGGAGGGTACTACTCCTTGTGGCTGTCTTTCCTCTTATAGCATTTCAAGGATCACCGCTGCTGTGGTATAGATCAGCTGATTGGTTTCAGTCATGGTTGCAGTAGGGATTATCCATAATGCTACATTCACATTTCCAGTAGACTTTCAGAGGATACTTTATGTAGTCTTGGTATTTGTTTGCAGAGGTTCCAGGTTTCCAGCTTAGTCATGATCTTCTCTTTCAGCTCAGCTGCTCTGGCATGCCACGTACCAGTTGTTCTTGGGGGTTGATACCCATTCTTGGAAATCTGCCCCGTGACCTGATGTCTTGGCCCCCCTTGCTTGCCTTTGTGTTGTACATCGTCAGTGTCCAGTTGAGATAGCAGTTGAGCACTTGAACAGTGGTTGTTTTGATATTAATCTAGATGTTGAATCCATAGATCCCACATCTTCTTCAGTCCCCTTTCATTGGGATTACATGTGTAGTAGCATTCCCACAGTTTCCTGTTCTCATCCCTTGTCCACTTATGCCGTATCCGTATCCTTGTTCCAGTAGCCCACTTATAGTCGATATGCACTGGTTCCTAAACACCTGACGTGGACCTTGTTAATCCGGGCAACATCTGAGCTGGTATGGCTTCAGTTATGTCTCTCACTCATATTCCAAGGTAGGCTTGGGCAGCATGTGGGGCCTAGCCTGGTGACCCTTACTAGATGCGTGCCCTGGCCGGGATTGGAGAGAAGATAGTTGTGTTACCACAAAACTATTCAGCTTTTATCTTATATATATATGTGTGTGTGTGTGTGTGTGTGTGTGTGTGTGTGTAAAAACAGCTCTTAATGCACCAACTACAAAAATAATGTAACACCTTCAGTTGCACCAAAGACTAAATCAATTAAATGTGGACTGTTAAACGTTAGGTCTCTCTCTTGTAAGCCCATGTTATTAAATCATTTAATAACTGATCAACATATTGATTTATTCTGCCATGCAGAAACCTGGTTACAGCAAGATGAAAATATTAGTTTAGATGAATCAACACCCGCGAGCAGGTCTGCAGCTATGGATTACTTTAGTAATTGAGTATTCTATTAATTTATCCATCGATTAATTGAGAAATCAGATCAGAAATACTTTTGTCTCATTAATGAGCAATAGTAAATATTCAAAAGAGAAAAACACAGGTCTTTTACTCATTGCAATTTATAAAATGGAAATGAGTGTTTTAATAGTTTAACTGCATACATCTGCTAGAAGAATTAAACCCTTTCATTGTGTTTCTGTGCAGTCTTTTTTTTAAAATGACCACATTGTATGAATTAATGTAACTTCTACTTATGTATGTCAGTAGAATTGAGCTGAGGGGGTACAGTGACTTCATCGGGCGAGCCTGGACCCCCGAGGCCCATCCGTAATGCAGACGCTGTGTCTGGCCATTTTTTTCACAATAAACTTCATTACACTAGATCTCTTTCTGAAGGTGCTGTAGCTGAGTTTAAGGAAGGGATTCCTCCACTGTTATCTTCTTTAATGCCATGCCAGCACAGTGCAGAGCAGCTACCTAAACTCTACTCCCACAGAGGTTAATTGTCATGTTAATAATGTTACATCCTCATTACATACGTACCTGGATACTGTGGCTCTTCTGAAAAAGAAGGCAAGAAATCAGAGACGCTTGACTCCTGGGTATAACTCTCAAACATGCACCTTAAAGCAAAAAATGCATAAGCTAGAGAAGAAATGGCATTGTACTCATTTAGAAGATCTGGCTAAACTGAAATGAGTTTTGTTGAGCCAAGTACTCCTTTAATCAGAACTAGCAATGACTGCATGAGTTTCTTCACAGATATAATTTTAATCATAAGAGAAAAATTATTCACAGCCATCCCATATATGTGTCATTAATGACCGCTGATACTTACTTGGACTCTTTGTCACCTATCAATCTTTGAGTTACCTTCAGTAAACTCATTCCTACAAAACTGCTCAAAGAAGTTTCATCATTAATTAATGGTTTTTAAATAAAATTAATCTGTTTTTATTAACAGGGCATGTATCACAGGCTTTAAGGTGGCAGTGATTAAACCATTATTTACAAAGCTCTTACTTGAGCCAGCTATCTTAGCTAATTACAGACCAAAAATTGCTGAACAAGTAGGAAAGGTTTCTTTGAAGAATTTCAGTCAGTATTTAGAATTCATCATAGCACAGAAACAGCACTAGTGAAGAATGACGAGTACGAATGATCTTCTGATGGCCTCTGACAGTGGAGTCATCTGTGTGCTTGTCCTCAGTGCAGCATTTGATATTGTTGACCACAATATTTTACTGCAGACATTAGAACACACTGTTATTATTAAAGGAACTGCGCTGGAGTGGTTTGAATTAGACCTTTCTGATAGATTCCAATTTGTGCACGTAAATGGGGAGTCAGTCACGGAGCTCCACAGGGTTCTGTGCTGGAACCAGTACTTTTTACATTATACATGATTCCCTTTGGCAATATCATTAGAAAACACCATACATTTTTATTACTATGCAGATGTTACCCAGCTTCATTTATCCATGAACCCAGGTGATACAAATCAGGCATGCCTTAATGGCATAAAGGCCTGGATGACTTCTAAAGACCTCTTTATTTAGCTTCTAAATTCAGACAAAGCTGAGGTTATTGTACTTGGTCCTAAAACATGGTGTCTAATCAGATACTTACCTCTGCCTCAAGTAACACTGTGAAGAATCTTGGACTTATTTTTGCTTAATTTTTCACTGTGTACAATAAACAAATATGTAGGACTGCCTTGATTCATTTGTGCAATATCTCTAAAATTAGGAACATCCTGTCTCACAGTGATGCTGAAAAGCTACTCAATGCATTTATTACTTCTAGGCTGGATTATTGTAATTCATTATTTTCAGGCTGTCCTAAAAGCTCCCTGAAAAGCCTTCAGCTGATCCAGAATGCTGCAGCTAGAGTACTAACAGGGACTAGAAAGAGAGAGCAGATTTCTCCCATATTGGCTTCTCTTCATTGGCTCCCTGTTAGATCCAGAATTGAATTTAAAACCTGTCTCCTCAAATAAAAGTTCTTGAATAATTATATCTTAAAGACATCATAGTACCTAATTATCCTTATAGAGCACTTTGCTCTCAGACTGCTGGCTTAATTGTGGCTTGCAGAGTTTTCAAACGTATAATGAGAGGCAGAGCCTTCCGTTCTACTATGAAAACAGCTCCCAGTTTGGATTTGGGAGAGAAACATTCTCTTTACTTTTAGGATTGGGCTTAAAACCTTCCTTTTTGATAGTGCTTATAGTTAGGGCTGGATCCGGTGACCCTGATCATTAGAGATGATTAAACTCTGGCTCTTTCAGCATGTCTTGTGTCCTGTCTCTTCCTCTCTCTGCTCTCTTCTCTTTCCCTCACCCCCCAACTGCTCATAGCAGACGGCTGCCCCTCCCTGAGCCTGGTCCTGCCATCGCTGTCTTCCTGCTAAAAGGAAGAAACCTACTGTCGCAAAGTGCTTGCTCATAGGGGTCATATGATTCTTGGGGTTTCTTAGAATATATGTTGTATATGTTGTTGTGATTTGGTGCTATGAAAATAAAATTGTATTCAGTTTAGTTACCACTGGGGCCATTTTGGACTTTCCCTTCCATATCTGCTCCAGTTGTTCCTGTTACAGTGATACAATGGTATTAATCATGCCCAGTGAATCAAATAATCAGGTCAGCCTATGCACAATTAATCCAATCCTTAAGACAAATGGTCATGGCATTGGATCTGCATGATGTCATACAGAGGAGATAACCTAATATGGCCATCTGAGGAACACAGCTCTGGCTGTGGGTACAGCAGGCCCATCCATCTGCTGTATAACCTTCTGTTTGCAAGGTGAATCCTGATTTGCCTTACAGAGTTGAGGTGTAGTAAAAAGACGTGACATGATTAGATGGATGTTAAAGCAAAGCCCCACATTAGACAAATTTTACACTTAAGAAAAACAAACAAACAACCACCCCATAAATGCACATCACAGTTTACATATTCACTTCCTGCTCACAAACGGTTTTGTCGTGCAATCAAGAATTATTTGCAGGATTTCAGGTGCACTCACTTTAAGTTTACCTTTCAAATAAAATTATGTCTGAATGATTTCAGGGCGTACCAGGCGGCTCTCGACTACACCAAAACCAGTCTGGGTATTTTCATTGACCTGGGCTGCAAGGAGAAGGAAGCGTATGGCTGGCTGCAAGCTGGGAAGATCTATCAGCTGCTGGGCCAGATTGAACTGGTGGACATTTATGTTCAGGTCTGATACCAGTTCTGTTAGTTGTAGTTGTATATGTGGAACTTGGGAACTGCCATAAACTTTTAAAGTACTATAAATTTCTAGTAATGATTCTCTGAATTGCAAGTATGTATTGAGAACTGATGTTTCAATCGTACTTCATCTGCCCTTGAGTTAATACTAAGTCACTTCCATTTTACTATTTTTATGCCTCCTAGTCAGTGACAGCCATCGTGAATTTAGAAGGATAGCATTCTGCCACACCATGACTCTTAAGTCAGATAAGCAGCTATGAAAATGGATGGATGGAAGAGCAGTCTTTACTGTTTTGGTGATTCCAGCATTGGCCCAAATGCAACTCATTAAAGGGTTACACACTGAAAGCCTGTATTTGCTGGTATTTTCAGGCAGCTCAGGATGTGGCTTTGAGCACTGGAGACACGAGCTTCATCCTGAAGCTTCTGGAAGCTGCAGGAGACATTTTCTTCAACAGCTGCCAGGACCGAGACAAGGCTATCATCTTCTACAGGGTACTGAATATTAGAAGAGTACTGTCATAATCCTATGGGCCCATAATGTTGTACTCATGATGTTAATCTAAGCAGTTCTGATGTAGGATTAGGTTATTTATCTGTGTTCTCTAATAAATTGATCACATTATCAGATATTGATTGTATCACAGCAATTCTTCCAAAATTGGTGAAAGTTAAGAGAAAAGACCACATTAAAATAAATTTTAATTACCCTAATTAAAATGCTGTATATCTTCGTTTTCACCACCACGTAGGACCGTGCTCTGCCCATCGCAGTGAAGAGCAGCAGCATTCGTAGCAGACTGAGGTTGTGCAACAAGCTCACTGAAGTGATGCTCTCGCTCAAGCTGTATGAGGAAGCAGTGGAGTTTGCTCACACTGCAGTTGACATCAGTAAGACCCTGGGTAAGCAAAACCAGCACACACCAAGCTCTTTTCTTTTGGAACCTTGCATTGCACCAACAACCTATAATTTCTTCATCTGCAGCAGTTGGTACAGTTTGAAGTAGTGTAACTGAAAGCAAAGTGCTCTATTGGGATGATACGGTACTGTGAGGTCTTTAAGATAAGACGAGGCCTGATTATTCAAGACCTTGTATTTAAGGCCTTAAATTCACTTCTAGATTTAACAGGGAGCCAATGAAGAGAAGCCAATATGGGAGAAATCTGCTCTCTCTTTCTAGTCCCTGTCAGTACTCTAGCTGCAGCATTTTGAATCAGCTGAAGGCTTTTCAGGGAGCTTTTATGATAGCCTGATAACAATGAATTACAATAGTCCAGCCTCGAAGTAATAAATGCATTGATTAGCTTTTCAGCATCACTGTGAGACAGGATGTTCCAATGCTGCGCAATGCAAAAAAGCGGTCCTACAAATTTGTTTAATATGTGCACTGAAGGACATATCCTGGTCAAAAATGACTCCAAGATTTCTCACAGTGTTACTGGAGGCCAAAGTAATGCCATCCAGAGTAAGTATCTGGTTAGACACCATGTTTCTAAGATTTGTGGGGCAGAGTACAAGAACTTCATTTTTATCTGAATTTAGAAGGAGGAGGTCATCCAGGTCTTAGATTTAGCTGGGTATCATCTGAATGAAAAATGTATGCAATGCTTCCTAATAATACTGCCTAAGGGAAGCATGTATAATGTAAATAAAATTGGACCTAGCACAGAACCCTGTGGAACTGCATAATTAAGCCTAGTGTGTGAAGAAGACTCCCCATTTACATGAACAAATTGGAGTCTATTTGATAAATATGATTCAAACCACTGCAGTGCAGTACCTTTAATACCTATGGCATGCTCTAATCTCTGTAATAAAATGTTACGGTCTACAGTATCAAAGCTGCACTGAGGTCCAACAGGACAAGCACAGAGACGAGTCCACTGTCAGAGGCTGTAAGAAGATCATTTGTAACCTTCACTAATGCTGTTTCTGTACTGTGATGAATTCTGAAACCTGACTGAAACTCTTCAAATAAACCGTTCCTCTGCAGATGATCAGTTAGCTGTTTTGCTAACTTAAATATTAATTCTTGGAGAGAAAAGGAAGGTTGGAGATTGGCCTATAATTAGCTAAGACAGCTGGGTCAAGTGATGGCTTTTTAAGTAATGGCTTAATTACTGCCACCTTAAAAGCCTGTGGTACATAGCCAAGTAATAAAGACAGATTAATGATATTTAAGATTGACGCATCAATTAATGGTCACTTCTTTGAGCAGTCTTGTAGGAATGGGGTCTAATAGACATGTTGATTGCTAGTAACTATTGAAATTAGTTCAGAAAGATCAATCAGCAAGAAAGAGTCTAAATAAATATCAGTGCACTGAAAGTAGCTGAACATAAAGATATGTCTTTGAGATGGTTATGAATAATTATCTCTCTAATGGTTAAAATTTATTTGTGGAGAAATTCATGAAGTTTCTTCAATCGGTGATGAATAGTAAGATGTCCTAGCTTTACAGAGCAACAGACTCTTTTTCCAGGCTAAATGAAGTTCTTCTAAATTAGTGAGATGGTGTTTCTTCTGCAGCTTACGGGTTATCTGCTGTAAGCTGCGCGTTTGTGTGTTATACCACGGAGTCAGGCACGTATGATTTGAGGCTTTCCTTTTCAGAGGAGCCACAGTATCCAGAGTTGTACGCAGTGAGGATGTAAAACTGTCAACAAGATAATCGACCTCTGTGGGGAGCAGTAGCTGCTCTGCACTGTATTAGGACATGGCACTGAAGAGCATAATAATGTAGGAATTATATCCTTAAACTTAGTTACAGCACTTTCAGAAAGACTGTAAGACTTATTTCTCATTGTTGTGTAGTCTATTAAAGTAAAGTAAATGTAGATGTTATTAATGAATTAATACACAGGAGGGGGTTTTCTGGAAATACTGTTAAATGTTCACTTTCTGTGTCATATGTCAGAACAAGTGAGTGTGATTAAAGTGGTGGGTGGGCTCATTTACATTTTGAGAGAACCCAACTGTGTCATGTAATCACTGTGTGGCAGGCAGAGTAGGACCTCAATGCAGGACTCCGGAGACAAGGCTTTAACTCAGAAACTCACAGCTTTATTGCTGAATACACTGGACGTAACAGAGCTGGACGGGAGCCAGCAGAGAGACTATAAAACTCACTTAATCAGAAATATATATGGACAGGAGGGCACACAGCAGGAGGGAAGCCAATGACAACGACGCTACGAGGAACAAGGGTAAACGCAGTGTGTGTGAAGCTTTTTATTAGTTTTGCTTGATTCTTTAAGCAAATTGTATTGTACATAAGACAGGAGGCAGAACTGGAGGTGGTAGAGTAGAAGATGTTAAGGTTTGCTTTGGAAGTAACCAAGCTGGACAAGATTAGAAATGAGTATATCAGAGGGACAGCTCAGGCTTAAAGACAAAATTAGAGGAAAGGCTGAGATGGTTAGGACATGTGTAGAGGAGGGGTAAGGATATACTGGACAAAGGATGCTGACTGTGGCACTGCCAGGGAGAAAGAAAAGAGGAAGACCACAGAGAAGATTCATGGATGTAGTGGAGGAGGACATGCAGAGGGTTGATGTGACACAAGATAATGCTAGAGATGGGGTGAGATGGAGGCAGATGATCTGCTGTGCCCCTAAACGGAGCAGCCAAAAGACGTCATCGCTGTACATGTGTGCGTGCTGTGGTAGGTGTCTTCTTAGTGAATTTTTATTGGTGTATCTTTGAAAACTCATACTTCATAATATTTGAAACTTAAATGTCACCATTATTTGATTACGCACATGTTAGTAATAAGTTTTCATGTAGCTTTTGTACAATCAGAGGTGCTGTTCTCCTTCCTACTTTTATTTTCAGTGTAATTCACTTGCTAATTAAAAATTAATTTGCCTCAGAACTATTCTTCTTTTTTTTTTTTTCATATCAATATAACAGTAAAATCACAGGGACTTCTTTCAGTTGAAATAATTTGGTGATGTGTGATGATAAATGATAATAAATCTAATATGATTACAGCCATAAACAGCAGGTAGGGTCGTGACAAGGGCAAGTGACAACTTAGAACTGGCAACTACTATCACAGTTTGAAGTCCTGTGCTACAGCCGAATACCTTTGTGTTTGTGCATATAGGTGAGCGTCTGAATGAGCAAGTGGCACACCACCGTCTGGCCTCTCTGTACCATTGTCTGGAACAGTATGAACTGGCTGAGCACTATTACCTGAAGACCCTGACCCTCTGTCCAACGCCTCTGCAGTTTGATGAGGAAACGCTGTACTATGTCAAGGTGTACCAGACACTGGGAGACATTATATTCAGTGATCTGAAGGTAATGGATTAGGTGTGGGCTGTTTTCTGTGTTTTAAATCATTTAAATGTAACTGAATTTAGATCTTGCTCCTGCCCCTACAGGACCCTTTCGATGCTGCTGGATACTACCACCTAGCTCTAGCCGCAGCCATGGATCTGGGCAGCAAAAAGTCTCAGTTGGAGCTGTGCACCCGACTCGCCACCATCTATCACAACTTCATAATAGACCGGGAGCTCTCTCTCTTTTTACCAGAAGGCACGAGGATTTGCAGCAGAGCTGAATGTGAGAAGGATAAATATCTCACCAGATCAGCAATATGGCAGCACCTCACAGTACAAGACTACGGGACCATAGGAGAGAGATTGCACGAGGAAGGCGATGTCCAGCAGATGTTATTTTTTTGGTACATAATAGTCATGGATTAACTTTGGGTTAATTTTTAAAGAACAGACTTAAGATCACAAGACAAATCGCATTTTTAAGACATTCCATGTTGATAATGAAGATGCCCCTCAAATCACATGTATCATGATGTGAGATGTTAGTGTCCTCAAAACCTTTAACTTGTTTTACTGATTTTGTTTTCGATGTTTTAAAATGTATTTTTCTGTTACCTTGAGGTCAGCGTGTTAAAATGAGACCTCCCAGATGCAGTAAGGATTATATAATTTCAGAGGAACCCAGTTTTTTCAAATAACCAGGCATTGTATTTAATCAGTATGTGGAAATAATTGATGCTCCTAAAAGTGGCCCAAGGCTGAGTCACACATGTCACTGGGACAAATGTAATTGGACTCTTACTTCCAAAATATCCAAATTAGCTCCACGGCTATGTGGGAACAAGTGTGAGCAGCTGTCTGCTGGCTCTAAACTGTTCACTGTTAAAGCACATTTAATGTAACTTTCTACAGTACACTCACTCCTCCTTTGCTTTGGCATATATGTACGTACCATCATGGGCACAAACACACTATGCTAATGAGTGTGAATTAATAAGTCATGGTTTAGGGGACATCCAGAGTGCAGTCCATAAACACTTTTGCCCCAGTGTGGAAAAGTGTAAAGTCAACTTTAGCTCCACTTTCCAGTTTTTAATTGTTTTCACCACTGACCTTAATCTAGACAATAAGATGAAACAAATCCATATCTAAATAAAACAATAACTGAAACAGGGAAACACAGAGACATGAGCTTTACAGAAGGATGACATTGGAAGATGATGTGAAGGGAAGCACTAAGGGGGGGCTAACAAACTAATTACAACCAGGAAACCTGAACTAAGAACTAAAGAATTCAAACACAAAGGAAATGCATGAAAATCGTGTAAATGGTAAACTAAGAATCAAAATAGAAAACACTGTAATAGGAATTTAAAAATCAAAAGCTCAGCACCATGACAAAAGTCCAGCAGCAGTAGAAAAGAGTGAGAACGGACTGCAAAGTAAGCCTGTGAAAAATGAGTGAGCTTTGGTCCCACTCTTGTTCTTGTGCATTCAGTAGTTTAGCCTTCTTCCATACCAGGAGGCATGTAAATAATTAAAGGGTAAAAATAGGTGACTTTTAGAATACACTGAATTCAGGGATTCCAGTGAAAGGAACTCTTAATGCTTCAGCATACCAAAACATTTTGGACAATTTCATGCTCCCAACTTTGTGGGGACAGTTTGGGGATGGCCCCTTCCTGTTCCAACATGACCAGATCACAAAGCAGCTCCATAAAGACATGGGTGAGTGAGTTTGGTGTGGAAGAACTTCACTGGCCTGCACAGAATCCTGACCTCGACCTTCACCTTTGGGATGAATTAGAGCAGAAGCTGCAAGCCAGGCCTTTTCATCCAACATCAGTGTCTGACCTTAAAAATTCTGGAAGAATGGTCAAAAATTCCCCAAAACACACTCCTATCCCAGCTGGAGCCTATCCCATCTGTCACAGGGCAAAAGGCAAGGTACACCCTGTACAGGTCCTTCAATGCACAGTATCTCTAAAATTAGGACTATCCTGTCTCGCAGTGATGCTGATAAACTAGTTCATGCATTTATTACTTCGAGGCTGAACTGTTGTAATGTCATATTAACAGGTTGTCCTAAAATCTCCCTGAAAAGCCTTCAGCTGATCCAAAATGCTGCAGCTAGAGTACTGACAGGGGAAGAGAGCGACAGAGCGTCTCTTCATTGGCTTCATTGGCGCTTTGTATTGTGTGTAAAGACCCTACAATAACACATACATAATACATAATAGTAAAATAGATTTTAGTGTTCAGTGAGGAGAGATCTGAATTTGTGTGTTTTATACATAGAAAACTTAACGTCAGACTATATCCAAACACCCACTTTTAAACTATAAGAATGTTTCAATGGCTTCAGCTGCACCACAGTCATCCTCACGTAGAGATTTTTCAATTAAAGAAAACAATCAGACTTTGACAATAAACACAAAAACATTTTAAACTGTGTTCATTGCTCAAAGCTACGCATTCCTACGGCATTTCATAAAAATCTGAGTAAGGGTTTTACTTTCCCTGCACGCCGCTTAAATTGGTGAAGAGGATGCTTTTATTCTGAAAGGATACAAACAGGAAGTTTCGTTATCAGGCAGTGACTACGCCGCTTACCTTCTTCCAATACTGGTAGTAGGTGAAGGTTGCGCTTCAGTTGGGCAACTGGACAACAGTCGGGCAAGCGACTTAAAGGAGCAACGACGGGCGAAGTTCGGTAAGATATGACGACGCGACGTTTGCACTGAAAGTTCAGGTCTTGTGTCCTCGTAGCGCCTTGACTCCAGTTACCCGAACAGTGTGTAATAGTGGATACAAATCATTGTTATTAAAGTGAAGTTTACCACTTTCTGCCAGTGCACAGCAGGTGACGGTGAGCAGAAGCTGGGCAGAGACAGTTAGCCTTGAGTTCTGCTGATAAGATAGCATGATAGCAGGTATAAAGGTTACTCTGGTCATTGGTTGTTGGTGCTGTGGTTTGGCCTCGACAAAATGCATTTTGACGTCCCTCATCAGAGTGGTATGAGTGCAGCCAGCTTCGAATAAAGCCTTGTTTTCAGGCAGTGACAGAGGAAAGTATGTATAACCCTATGGGTAGCCTGAAAGTTTCAGAACCCTTAAAAATATTCTGTATCTCCAGAGAAAGACGAGTTAAAACACTGTTTTTCTTTTTTACACTCACAATTAAGTATCCATTTGCATCCAATATTGTATAAATGTGAGTTGCAACAAAATCCGAAACTGTGGTTACATCATGGATCAGTAAAGTCTGATCTTTGCAGCTTGTTTGCGGATGTTTATCTTGCTACAAAAGAGGATATTTGCTGATATGCTGGCTGTAAAACCATCGCTGAAGACTTTGGTCCTGTCTGCTGTCAGGCTGTGTACAGACGGACCATCAATGAAGAACATTGTTGGCCTCCCCAGGAGTGGCTGACCTGCATATTTTAATGAACTTATGCAGAAATACAGAATATTCTAAAGGTTAGCAAACTGCTGAGCACTACTGTAACTATGTAGATTTACGTATTTGTGGCATTAATAGCTTTTCTGCCCTTTTTATATGAACAGACATCCAGCTATACAGCAGAAAACAAGCCTCAGTAAAGTTGACATGACTTAAAAGTATCATTAGAAAATGATTCTTTAAAGTGCGTGTGCAAGCACTTTAGGAGTCAGTGTGCAGTTTGCACCATGACCTTCAAATTTAGTAATGGCCCTAATGGTCATGTTAGAAAATAATTGCAGTGCTATGTTTTAGTGAGCTAAAATGTATAAATCATTGCACTGCATTGGAGTTTCACTCTTTTCCCCCTTCTTTGTTAATCCGTTTGAAAAAAAGTCTGAATCTGAGATCTGAAAGCCTTCCC
>JAMQGT020010706.1:0-60312 GCA_024447675.2 Pterophyllum scalare | reverse complement strand
TTATGTAATTCTGCTTTCGTTCAGTTACGTATTGCTGTGTAGGGTTTGCAGTTACAGCATAGATTTACGCACAGACGCATACATCCCCTGTAAGAAATCAGTACTGAAGTTGACAGTTATGGCTGTACTGTCAGGGGACATTGCTCTCGCTAATCATTAAATAAAACAAATTCAAAATTAATTTACTGCTGTATCAATTACTGTATGTGACAATAGATTGAACTCTTGTTATGTTCTTTTATAGTTCCTTGGATATTTGGGGGAATTAGGTTATACATGAGAGAGCAGGGGAGAAAATGCTAGCGGATCTCTGACTAATTTACCTTTTAGCACGTCTAAAGCTCACTAAATTCTGGCTGTAGCTTTGGTTTTAGCATATAAACACAGAAAGAATATCAATCTTCTCATTTCACTCTTAGCATGAGAGCCCGTAACGGTTTTCCCAAATCTTAACAATGCGTGAAAGAACTTGATGAAACTGCTTGATGCCATGCACATAAAAACTAATTCTGGACCCATTAGATGACTTTTCGGCTAATAAAGCTTTGAAGGCCTTTAACACCTATGGGTAATCTAAACACTTACAGTCATCCCCTGGCCTTTTCTTACAGTTCACACGACTTTGCTGCAACAACTCTGTTGTGCTCACATGGCGGAAAAATTCCCGTTTGTGCCTGATCAGGAGTTGCGAACAGACCGAGAGGAGAAAGAGCAGATCAAAGATGTTGACTAGGATCATTTCAAATGGTTACTGTGTAGCTGCGGTGCTATCTGTGAGCACCTTCATGGAGGGAGGGGGGTAATTTGGCGTGCAGAGTGTCGCTCCTCATCACTGGAGCTGACCTAAGAACACAACGGTTAATCATCCACTAACCGGCAGCAAGAG
Organism: Pterophyllum scalare; assembly: GCA_024447675.2. NCBI lineage: Eukaryota > Metazoa > Chordata > Actinopteri > Cichliformes > Cichlidae > Pterophyllum > Pterophyllum scalare. The sequence continues at coordinate 59,426 of JAMQGT020010706.1, read as the reverse complement.
GCAGAGTGAGAGAACGAGAGAGAAGCCGGTTGAGTAGCTGAAAGAGACTTTGAGACATTTGCACTTGTTAAAAGGCAAAATAAACAAAGACGAAAAGAGGAGTCAGCACATCAGACAGCTGGGGACGGAAGGATATGCTTACCCGAGAGTGCAGGCAAGAGAAATCTGCATCTGAAGACACCTCCTGCTGATTAAGGATTTGGGTTTTGGCTCAGTTTTAGCAGCAGCCTGCCTGCTGTGATCATTAATTGTAGCAGTGTGTGTCTGCTTATGTGCATTTGCGTGTGTTAGCATGTGTATTCTGTGAAGACTGTCCTGTTTTTTTGATTTGACTGTGAGTGCAAGAGGCAGCCACATGGGGCCCGGGCCTTGTCCGGGATTGCCACTGCTGCGGTGAAGCCTGTTCTGGACATGGTTGCCGAGGGAGGGGATGTAGGGGAGCGCGGGGTGTCCCAGTGGGACACCTCTGGGCTGGGCCGGGAGAGGCTGCCTCTGCCCTCTTTGAAGGTTCCCAGAGAGCTGCTTCGGAGCTTCCCGCACTCCAAACGGGTGGGATCCTACCTGGTGGGGAAAATGATCAACAAAGGCTCATTTGCCAAAGTGATGGAGGGGCTGCATATTGGCACAGGGGAAAAGGTCAGTGCTTTCTCTCCGGTTTGAGAATAAGAGAAAGCAAACATGAAGTGGCATGTCTCTGACTGGTGGGGTGGCACACTGGCAAAGAAAAAGATCACACACATACAAGATTATGATTACATGCTTACAACTAGTGCCTTGTAACTGATAATTATACACTCCTGGGTTAGAAGAATGTAGTAGCCTGTTATTATTCTTGTTATGTGCACAGAACCCAGTCAGACTCATCTATAACTGCTTATTTCATAACTATGACGGATTTTACAAGACAACATTTGCTCAGCAGATTTAAGAGGTCTGAATTACATCTGTTTCTGTGCAATATGTCTGCAGTTAAGTTCTCAACAAAAAAAAGTGCAGATTGATGTATGAAATCTGTGCTCTTTCAAATGAACAAAAACCAGAAATTAACATGTTTGTCAGTACTGCATGCTTTCCATGTCTGTTTGTGGTGAGATAGCTCAAATTGGGACTACATAATATATCTGCACTCACTTTGCAGCAGAGGCTGTTTCCGTGTTTGCACATTTATGTGTTTGTGTGTGGCTGTTTGTATCTATAATTGCACCTTTCACTGGTCACTGAGTCACTGACCCTGGCAATGTCCCTGACCCGGTTGCCTTCAGAAATAACAAATTCATCTGGGAGGTGTGGTGGGGGGTTCTTTTTAACCTAGTTTACCCTCTGCAGGTGGAAGATATGTTAAGGTGAAGTCTGTCTTTTTATTTGATTTCATTTGAGTTAATTCTAATGTTTTTTTTTCATGTTGTTCCTTTGAAGCTAAATTAAAAAGTTCTTGTTTCCCACAATAATTTTTACTAAAAATAGTTGTACAGAGCACAAAAGGTCTCCACTGTTATCAAATATTTAAAGGGGAACTATTACGCTCATTTTCAACTCCACGTGTTTGTTCTTGCACCCTATTAAAGTAGTTTTACATCATTCGCAGTTCACAATAATCCTTATTAATCTTGTCCCGGCTCTATGTGTAGCTTCTCGGTTTCCTTTTGTTCTCCCTTTAGGCCAATTCTTTACCGTCTGGCTCCTCCTTATAAAGAGAAGATTTGAACAGCAGGTGGGTCGAGCTGCTGTGCTCACAACCGGTGCCTGAGAGCACCATATTAAGGATATCCTCTCTCTTTCTCTGGCATCACACGAAGCAAAGTGTGGCAAAAAAGCTCTCTAAAATGAGCATTTAGAGCAGTCTGAACCCTGAGCCTTTGAAGGGTTCACGACTAGAGGCCATCGGGTCAAATCCGTAGATGAGTGGAGAAAATGTAGACTGAACTACACACCCTACTTTCCTTAATGACTAATGCAGAAGTGCCCTTGAACAAGCCTCTGAAATCTCAGCGTGTGTTCCACACTGATCAGAATAAATTTCAGGTTTGAACTGGCGGATCTTTAACTTTCTGTTGATAACTTAAGGTAAAAAAATAAAAATAAAGTGTGCATGTCTATTTTTCAGGTGGCCATTAAGGTGATAGACAAAAAAAAAGCACGGCAGGACTCTTATGTGCTGAAAAACATGAAGAGGGAGCCTCGCATTCATCAGATGGTGCGACATCCTCATATTGTAGTTCTGCTGGAGGTAAAAACAAAACTGTTAACATGCACACCATCAGAAATCCACATACTTAAACTTATATCTCTCAAAAATGGCGGGTGTTGATTCCAGACAGTAAGTGAAAGGTTGTTTCATATCTGCTGTTGTTGAATGAGCTTGAATAATACTGTGTGCCAGACCCTGGAGACCGAGAACAGTTACTACATGGTCATGGAGCTCTGCGCTGGAGGAGACCTGATGGACAGGATCTGTGAGAGGAAGAGGCTGGAGGAGCGGGAGGTGCGGCGTTACACCCGACAGATCCTCTCTGCTGTGGAACACCTGCACAAACACGGCATCGTACACAGGTCACCACACGCGCACACGAGGAGCATGAACACGATGCAGGGACATCTGTCATTTCCGTAGTTTTAGAAGGCTTCTAACTCTGCTGCATATCTTTGTCTAGTCTTCATAAGGATAGATGGATTGACTCCATTTTATTAACTAAATTACACAAACAGAAGACAAAATGATTTTTGAATAGTTGTCCAATTGTTATTTTACCAACTGTTATATTTATAAAATAAATAAATATATCAAATAAAATATATGTCAAAGCATTATAATAGATGCCATTTAGCGCTTATAAAATTGCTAAGTACTAGATGTTTAGCATTAATTTCATTTATCTGTATCTTTTGGGGGGGGATTATTACGATGATGATGATGATAAACAATGAATAGCTTAACTGGAGAGAAAATAAGGAAAAACTTACTTCTCATGAAGTACTTTAGGAAAGATTGTGCATCTAGTAATCTGACTTTCAAAAAATAAATTTCAGCTTTTTACCGATACTGTAAGTGTCATGGGTGTAGTAAAAGCTGAAATGGGAGTGTCACGTTGACCTTTCGCCTTTGTTCTAAATTTGAAAAAAAAATCCCCTCAAAGGATTCTTGAAATATCTGTTTTCACAGAACTAGGGACTGATGTGAGGTTCCCTTTTGTTATGTTTGGTCACATATATACTGTTATAATTCTGGATGCTCATGTTATACAAGTTTAAAATAATGAGGTCAGTGTATGTACAAGTAATCCCTGTGAGCCAAAAGCTCGGGGTTCAGAGAGCGTCCCAGTTTTTTCCAACTCTTGGATCTGTGTGATATCAGTGAGAGCAGTGAGAGTCATCTTAGGCAGAGAAGCTCCACTCACCTGCTATTTATGGCCCAAAGGCTGAGTGTGCAATACCCTTTAAGCACAGGGCAACCACTTTTAATTGCAAGACGATTGCACAGGTTGCATGGTGGGAGGCAAACTGTCTCCAGACAATCGCTGACTGACTGCAGCCACTCTCATAAGTTTGCAAATAATTGCCGATTCATTTATAAAGGCAGATAAATTCCACGCTGCAATAAGTCTGAGCCAATGAGTGCAAGTTGTCTGCAACATGTCTCTTTGCAATAGGGGACTCAGCTCAGCTGGTTGCCAACTGGTTGTGTTCTGGCTATTTTTCTATATTAAAGCAAGGTTGCTGAGTGTCTGTGTCGTTGTGCTGTTAAATCGCAGTCCTGCAGCAACTGTGTATCTACTCGAAGAATTCTGAATTTCTCTTTCAAATCTATGGAATTCCATCTCGACTCTGAATGTAAGCAGCTCATCTGAATTCCTGTTTAATTAATGTGAACTTCGGTGCAGTTGGCAACAGATCTTCAGAGCTTTATCAGTTGGTCACAGATTGCATGTAATTGCCAACTTGACCCCATTCACTCGCAGTCACCTGATAGCAGACTGACAGCAGGCTGATGTCACCTTATTACCATTTTATCACTGTCTTAACACACTGAAGTCACTCTGAAGATGGTTGTGTTTTCCCTAATGTTAAACATTTTGTTGATGAGGGGCAGCCAGTCAGAGGAAAACTGGTTTTAAAGGAGCTGAAACAGCCTGTTTCAGACAGAAGATGAGCTGAGGGGGCTACATCAGGGCCCAGTATAAGATAAATTAGGATTATGTTGAACTATGGCTCATGCAGAGATCATCAGTAGTGTCAAGCTGATTGGCTTAAAATATTTATTTTAATAAAGGGGCACAAATAAGAGGGAATATTAACTCGCTGGTATACAAAGGGATCAATTTCTATAGCAAACAGCTGTTTTTAAGGGTAAGGCCTTGTAGATTCACATACACATTTTGCAACTGCACACATACACAGAGAAAGTAGTTTGCAGGGCATAAACAGCCTGCAGAAGAGGAAATGCTGCAAGAAAAGCAACACTGGGCACAGGGCAGTGTGGGAGAGGAGAGTGTTATTTTACGTGGCATTTTAGTATGTGGAGGTGTTAGAGACTCAGTAGTCTGACACACACACTCACACACTCACAAAGCAGCCACACACAATCCGCACAGCACTGTGCTTTGGTTTAAGACCTTGGCTCCTCTGAAGGTGGGAATGTGATTACCAGGCAATGACCTCATCATCCTGCGCCGGCGCCATGATTCACACATCATCACAACATCATGGACTTCCTCTCTAATGAAGTCCCTCAACGACATCGCTCTCAACCCTTCAATGGCACCTCTCTCTGTCACACACACCCCCATGCATGCACTCACTCTTCTCTCTCTTTCTCTACACACACACACACACACGCAGACACACATTCCACCACAATGCCACACAGAGATGATTAAACTGGAAATAAATGGAAAATTTGCACTTAAACGCACTCCCTGCCACCCACGTTCAATAGGTTTACCGCATACATTTTCTCCTTTATGACAATGTCTGCTCTCGCTCGCTCTTGCTCTTTTTTCTCTCTTTCTTCCTCTGTCACTCTTTGAACTTGTCTCGGGTTGTGTGAGCAGGGTTTTCTGGATTTTTGGTTGGATGAAGGCAGATGAAAGGAACATGGCAGATTCCCAGGCTACAGTTTATAGGGGCTCTCTCCCTCCCAACCGCAGATTTTCATTTAGCTCGGTAGTTTTAGAACAGGCAGTGTGGTTGGTGGTGAGACTGGGGTACTTTTAGGAGAATGAAGCAACTTTTTCAGGTGAACAGAGATATAGTATTTTGGCAGTGGATAACAGGTAAGTCAGAGAAGGTTATGTGAACTGACATGAAAATCATGATGACTACAGGTTATTAAATTTGGGGGAATTGTTTCTCGTCTAAAATATAGTCATCCTCTAAATCAGCAGAGGGGATCATTCTGACAAAAACTCTTTTTTTTTTAGTTTTTTTTTTTTCCCCCAAAGCTTGAGCTCTACCCAAACCCAAATTTAGTGTTTGGGCTATTCTTTTGCTTTTGTGGGTCCAAGTCTGGTCCCATCTCATCTGGTCATCTATAAATACACAGAAAGAGCTTAGTGTTGGAGTTCTGAGCAACCACCGTGATGTCTGTCAAGTAAATTTCCCTAGAACACTCATCAGCACTGAGTGCAGAAAAAAAAAACCCTAGAAATTCCCGTGGGATTAACGACAGAGCCTTGTAAAAATACAAGTAGGAACCACATTCTTCCCTAACCGATTTGTCTCTTATTTTCTTTCTTTCCTTTTTAGAGATTTAAAGATTGAAAACTTCCTGCTGGATGAACATAACAACATAAAGATTGTGGGTATGTTGTCATTTCTCTAATAACAAACTGATTTTAATTATTTATGTTTTAGTTGTTTAATATATGTGAAAGTGACTTTGCTGTAAAAATTAGGATTTCTCCCACAGACTTTGGCCTGAGTAACACTCTCAAGGCTGACTCTCTATCTCTGGAGCTCCTCAGCACCCAGTGCGGAAGTCCAGCCTCACGCCGCCCCTGAGCTGCTCGCTCACAGGAAGTATGGACCCAAAGTGGATGTCTGGTCTGTGTAAGTAATAAAGTCTCAGCGTGTCTGTTGCACAGGCATTCGATTTTCTCTGTATTCCTCATGTAAATGTGTTGAACGCCTCCTCACATTTTCCTGCTGTGTGTTTCTGCAGAGGTGTGAGCATGTTTGCGATGCTGACGGGTACTCTGCCCTTCACGGTTGAGCCGTTCAACATCAAACATCTGCATCAGAAGATGGTCAACGGGGAGATAGGCAGCATCCCCAGCGACATCAGTAAAGGTACCTATCAGAGTCATTATAGTATTTATACGCATCCCCAATTCGAATAAGGCTGTGTAAAATGTAAAGAAAAATAGAATGCGTGGATTTGAAAATCTCAGAAACCTGCATTTTATTCACAGTATTAACATAGAAAACATAAGATCATTTTGAATCTGATGGCAGCAACACATCTAAAAAGTTGGGACAGGGTTGTGTTTCTCATTGTGTAGCATCCCCTCTTCTTTCAACAACAGTCCCATAAACATGTGGGAACTCAGGAGACCGGCTGCTGGACTTCTGGGAGAGGAATGTTGTCCCAGTCTTGTCTGATAGAAGCTTCTAGCTGCTCGCCAGTCCTGGGTCTTATTTGTCATATTTTGCATTTCATGGTGCTCCACATGTTTTCAGCTGGTGAAAGGTCAGAACTGCAGGCAGACCAGTTCAGCACCTGTACTCTGCAAAGCCATGTTGTAGTAATAGCTGCAGTATGCGGTTTAGCGTTGTCTTGCTGAAATGTGCAAGGCCTTCCCTGAAAAAGACTTCATGTGAATGGGGACATATGTTGTTCTAAAGCCTGCAGACACCTTTAAGAACTGATGGTTTACTTTCCAGATGTGCAAGCTGCCAGGTACTGATGCACCCCCACATCATCAGAGATGCACGCTTTTGAACTGAGTGCTGATAACAGGACGGACAGTCCCTCACCTCATGAGGATGCACCATCGGTGGTTTCCAAAAATAATTTAAAATTTCAATTTGTCTGACCACAGAACAGTTTTCCGCATTGCCTCAGTCCATTTTAAATGAGCTTTGGCTCACAGTTTATGGCGGAACTTCTGGATCATGTTCACATATGGATTCTTCTTTGCATGATAAAGCTTTAACCTGCATCTGTGGATGGCACAGTGAACTGTGTTCACAGACAGTGATTTCTGGAAGCGTTCCCGAGCCCATGCAGTGATTTCCATGGCAGAATCATGCCTGGGGGTCCGAAAATCACAGGCATCCAAAATTGACCACTTACTTTTCCAGCCTTTAGTTGCCCGCATCCCAACTTGTTTGAGACGTGTTGCTGCCCTTCAAAAAGAGCTGATATTTGTCTTGAAAGAGAAAAATATCTCAATTTAAACATTTGATATGTTTTCTATGTTCTGTAATGAATAAAATATGGGTTTATGAGATTTGTAAATAATTGATATTCTGTTTGTATTTGCATTTTACACAGTGTTCAAACTTTTTTGGAGTTGGGCCTGTACTGTGGAATAACCACTGAGTTAATTTCATCCCCTGATGTTGTGAGCTTTGAGTCTAGGTGAAGCGAGCAGACTTTGAAATACCAGAAAATGGCAGATTACATGATGGTCTGATGTAGCTGAAAGTGTTTATTCATTGTGAAACCAATATAAAAACAAGTCTACATGATAATGCTATTAAAACTTTTATGGAAGTTGTGTTTTTGCTTTTAGACATGTCGTAGCATAATAAATTGAAGGGAGAAAGGTTTCATAAACTTCTTACCTCCACCACTCGTCCTCTGCCAAGTCCACAGCAGCCTAAGTGTCTTGTTTCTTTCTACTTTATTTTGGTCTCTCTCTTACACATAGTCACATCATTACACTCAGTCATGGCGCCATGTCACCGCAAACAAACATAGCTCCTGTTACTGCGGGGAAAACCAGCACGGCTCCGAAGCTCTGAAACTGTGACAAGATCAGATTAGTGGCTGTGCCGCTGCCATGGGCGGGCATCTGAGACATTCACATTAACTTTCAGACTTTATTCTGCCTCCTAATGGGGCTGTGTGTTTCTACAGTTTTTTAAATTATTCATCACTTTTACCAGTTCTTTTTTCTTCAGCCACAGTAATTCTTGAACTCTTGTCACACTGGCCCATTTGTTAGTCCTTATTTGTCTTTCTTGTTTGCTTTGTCTTGTTTCAATGAATCTTCTTTCTAGGTTTTCATACTTTCATCTTAAATATAGTTTGGTTTTTTTTTTATAGATTTATATAACTGCCAATTTGCCAGTATATGTGTTTGTTGTGTGGAGGAATGATTATTCCACAGGTTCGTGGAACAAAATCAATCAGTTTTGTGTTTTCTTTTGATCTGTTACAAACAAACTGAGCGGACCCTGGCTGAGACAGATGCTCTGGCTCTGACACAAAAGCAAACTGATAGTCGTAAAGTGAATAGGGCAGTCTTGGCTGATGTGTCTTTGAATGTGGCAGCCATCCCGCTTGAACCCATCTGCTCCTTTACACTGTGAAACTTATCTGGAATCTCCATCTGGACTCAAACCATCAACCATGCTTGGCTGCCGCAGAACAGCTCTATGTCACAGGCTGACAGGCTGAATCGGTTCTCCTTAAGGGAAATCCTGCCTCTCTCCATGCTGTCCGCTACAGTTTCACAAGTCACAAAGAGAAGCAAATTAAGTCGTCAGCACTCTAAGTATGCATCACTTATAAGGTTGCGTAGCAGCGGAAAGGAATGGGCAGTTTTCAATCCCAGGCTCTTCTCAGATGAGATGTTTATTAAACAGTAACCCTAATCCCGCCTGTGATTAATAATCAGCTGATACACACGGGCTACAGAGGACCTCTCATTTCTATTTCTAATGATACTCTCACAATTATCTGTTCCCCTGTTGTCTCACCCGCAAAGCAAAAGAAACAAGCACATTTCACCAGGTGTACTACACTTGTGTTCCTGCATGAGATTCTGCCCCAGACTTTTATCTGACTGTGTGGATGTGAAATGTAGCTTTTTGTTGCTAAGCTCATATATTTTAGTCCATTGGTCCACCAAATGTAGCGTCTACTTGCATGGAATCAGCTGGCAGAGATGCTGCTCATTTCCTGAAAGATTAAACTATGGTGGCAGAGTTGAGATGCTACGAATTTTGTTGGGAGTGAGCACCAAGGACAGAGGGACAGGATTAGAAATGATTACATCAGAGGGACAGCTCAGGGCGAGCAGTTCGGAGACAAAGTTTGTCGAGGCCAGGATGAGATGGCTGTGTCCTGATATTTGATTTGCATATTTTGGGCAAAAGAACAAGAAGGAGCTGCCAGGCAGGAGGAAAAGTGGAAGACCACAAAGACGATTCATGGATGCAGTAAAGGGGGATATGCAGAGGGCTGGCGTGGCAGAAGAGGATGCTGGGATAGGGTGAGATGGAGACAGATGTGGTGACTCCTAAAGGGAGCAGCCAAAAGAAGATGAAGAGGAAGTCATCTATGGAATTTGCAACTTTCGAAGTGCTTTCATTGAGCATAGGACTTAAGCAATGTACATTAAGGTTAAACAAAGTACAGGCTAGAAAATTTACTAGGATGATGATTGCTGATGATAAATCTCTTCAGCTCTTTCAAAATGGGCAAAGATGAATTTACACTCAACCAAATATAAATCACCTGTTTTATAAAGAATAAAACAATGCTTCATCTTTGCTGTTTCTGCAGGCGCAGTGTCATTTGTGTTGTCTCTCCTGGAGCCGGACCCAGCGAAGAGACCCAGTGTTAGAGCTGCTATGGAGGAGAGATGGATAAATGAGGGATATTCCAAAAAACCTCTACACACTCTCTCTCATAAAAACAGGTATAGATGTGCTGTATGGCAACACCTTATTACAAAGACACCTTGAGGCATCACATATTTTCATCAAATGCACATGCAATACATCAGTTTACACAAAAAACAATTGTAATGTCTTTGCAAAATTTGTCAGAGTCTCCTTGGGGAAAGTTCTGCAGCAAACATTACAGTGTGGGTAAAAGAACCAAGAAGGAAATCACTGTGTCTGAGAACAAAATGAACATTTTTGTGGTCTGCAGTGTAACAGCTTTGTGTATTATAGCACAACTAAAAGGCTTTTATCACTTTACGCAGAATGGAAATGCAATCATGTATGGCTCCTGCTGGAAATAATGCGTTTTCTGGAAATCCACAGGAATGATGCCACAGTCTGTGTGCAAGAACCGTTGCAGCTCAGGTCCAAAATCCTTTCAGTTACAAGTCATTCTTTGCCTCGCAGGCCCGTCGGATCCCTTTCTTCTTCCTTCTTACGCTTCCCATTTGTGACCCTTTTCCAAACCCTTTCTTTTGGTTTCCAGGTTGTCTCCAGAGGATCTCAACTCAACCGTGCTGGAATACATGACCGAGACGCTGGGCTACTCCCTCTCTGAAATCATACACACACTCACCGCTAACCGGCCCTCTGCCGTCATGGCCTCTTATCACCTGCTGCTCAGCAGGCTCAACAGAAGCCAGAAAGGAGCCAAAGCCAGCAAGGTATTCACTTTCTCACACACACACACACACACACACACACACAGGCCTGCAAATATGAAATTCAAGTAAACCTCAGTGCAGATAATGTTCATGGTTTGCCTCTAACAATGATTGATTTGCCAGAAGCTAGAAAATAATGACTGGAGCCTTCCCAGCAAGAATACATGGAGAGAGAGGAATAACACTGAATCAAAGACTCCACAACAGGTAAAGCTGAAGTCACTGTAATGACTTAGGGAAGTAATATCCTGCTATCAAAGGATAAGGCTGGCATGTTTGGTTTTTTTTTTACTGTCATAATATTTTCTGTATATTGGTTCCAGTGAACATGCAAACAAATAGTTTTGATCCATTTGAAGTGAAGAAATTTGGCTACTTGTGAGTGCTTACCGTACACCTGCAGTACTTAGGAAAGGAACATCTAAACCAAAAAAACCCCAAACCTCAAAACAAGCCATTGATATGTTCCACATAGACTGTATATAAATGATGGACATCACCAGTTGGTTGGTGAACCTGTAGTGAAGCCCAACATGAGCATAGAGGGTGACAAAGTGTCCATGTCCCAAATAAGGTAAAGCTCAAGCATTAATACAGTTGGAATCAGTGAACAGTTGTTTTGAAGCAGGATGCTTCCTTCTGCTGTAAAGCGTGGCCTTTTTAATACACTGATCTTCAGGGATTGGCACACTTTTGGAGCCAGCCTGTGGTGCAAATGAATATCAGGCAATATGTTTCAGTATCAGATCTGTATTGTTGGTTTTATATTCCTGTGCAAAAAAAGGGCGCTTTTGGTCGTTCTGACAACCAATCACTGATCAATCTTCAGAATGAACGAACCAGTAAACCTCTGAGGAACCAACAGACAAGTGAGTGTAAAAGCAACAGACGCAGGACTGAGAACCTGCACAGAAAGGACCACAGAGAGGGCAATGAGAATCGTTCCCCATCTCCTTCTCTACCGCAGCTTCCTCACTCTGCCTCTCCGTCTTTACCCCCTCGTCTTCCCTCACCTTCCCCTGCAACCCTGTCTGCAGAGGATGGGGCTACTGATGAGGAGACCTTAGACACCAGAGAGACACTGTTTCCTGAAGGTAAGGAAGACATACAAAACAAAATGCTGCAAGCAGTGGCAGTATAATGCAATTTATAGTACAATATTTTTATGTTTTTGCATTCTAGTCACTGTTTTTGGAGACAGGGAACTCGTCCATCATTCTCCTCCTAAAAACTCCACATCCCAGCTCTGTGACTCCGCCCCTTGCCAAGTCCCCTTGCCTGCTGAGCCAATCAGAGACGGCAGCACATCGAGACCAGTTCGACATACACACCTGCTCAGGACTACTCAGTCAGATGGTGCTGCAGACCCTGGGTCAGACTGCTTCCATGACAACAGACGCCAGGAAGATTCTCATCGCCTGAGCATCAATGAGCGACTGGAGAAGCTGCGAGATGTTTTATTCATCCGAGAAGAACGGCATTTCTCCCAGGACGCTCCTGGACGCTGACACGTGCACTACACGCTCCTCAGACAGAGGCCATTTGGGTTCCATTGACACATCACAGACGTCGCCCTCTTCCCCCTCCCTCGCCTCCACAATGTGGGGCTAAAAGATGGACGGGGAAGGAAGATGACATGGGCGGGGCTGACCCGACCTGGGCCCCCGAGACTCCTCGTGAATGGGTCTAAACCTCCTGCTTTCCCCTCACAGAGACAACATACTTTGGTCATCAAGAGCCTCAGGCAGGAGAGGCGACGGAGAAAGGAGCTGTCTGCAGCACGAGGAGAGAGAGCAGGAGGAGGGATAAATGGAGCCAAGAGGAACTTAATTCAGTTGCGCTCATCTCTCCAGCATCGCGTGGCAGACCTGAATCTTCCACTGCTTCCTTCGGGCCTGCAGAGGAAACCTGACGGGAAGAATCAGCTACACAACATGGACTACTGACACAAAGATGAGAGGGTTTGGTAGATTGGCAGGGATAGTGACTAAAGAAGCTTGTAATGAATACTGGCTTCTACCGAAATAAGGACAACCAACAATAAAAGCTTTGCACTTTTTTTTTTGGAACGGCTTTAAATGGCAGCTACAGAAAGAAACAGTCCTAAAGATATTATGTTCTCATTTTACTGTTCAATTCATGCCTTTCCTCACCATCAGGGCTCCATCCCAAACACAGAGCTTACAGTTTGTTACACTTATGCCACAGTGCCAACAATTTTAACTCTTAAAAATAAGCTAATCATAGAAATTCAGTGTCCATCAACAAGCCTAGATCCTACCAACCATCTTGAATTTCAACATGCTGATCTCCACTGATAACAATCTGCATTTGATAACAAATGCAGATCGTACAAAGATTTTTTTCACTCCGTTTCACTTGGCTTAAATAGATTTTTTTACTGACATTGAAAGTAAAATCAATCCTTGATTCTGCTTAACCTTTTAATGTGCTTTTTTTTTAATTTTCAAAGTTATTGTTGCTATAAGAAAAGAAAAAATATTAAGGCAGGGAATAGAAATAGTTTTTTTTTTGGCATACATCTTTAATTCTTTAAGGGCTCTCACAAAATCAGATCTGCACTACACAACAGCGTGGTTGAAAGAATTCATTTTTCATAATTCGTCACCCTCTTAAAATAATGGCCTAAGTCATTTTTCTCAGGTTTTTCAGAAAAGACAAAAAAAAAAACTGAACCATATATAAAAAATATGATGAATTAGACAAAAATACAATTTTTGGTTAAAAAAAAATCACTTATATTTCATTTATTTGATGCTGAGGTGCATGGTGCACAGAGGTCACCAACTTTCTGCAGAGTCAGTCGCTACAGACCTCCAGACTTCATGTGGCCTTCAGGTTAGCTCAAGAACAGTGCACAGAGAGCTTCATCGAATGTGTTTCCATGGCTGAGCAGCTGTATCCAAAACTTACATCACCAAATACAAAAGTGTCAGATGCAGTGGTGTAAAGCATGCCACCACTGGATTTGGTGGTTGCCAGGACAACAGTGCTTGTCTGACTGCATTGTGCCAAGTGTAAAGTGTGGTGGAGGGGGGATTAAGGTGTGGGGGTGTTTTTGGGAGTTGGGCACAGAGTCCTGACCTCAACGTGATAGAACACCTTTGGGATGAATTAGAGTGGAAGACTGTGAGCCAGGCCCTCTCATCCAACATCAGTGTCTGACCTCACAAATGCACTTCTGGAAGAATGGTCAAAAATTCCCATAAACACTCCTAAACCTTGTGGAAAACCTTCACACATGAGTTGAAGCTGTTACGGCTGCAAAAGGTGGGCTGACACCATATAAAACCCTATGGATTAAGAATGGGATGTCACTCAACCTGTTATGATTTCACTACTGTGAAATCATAACAGCTTTTAAACAGTTTTCAAAATAATGAGTAAAGCACAGGTTAGAAGTGCTGATCTATTTTTTCTTTTTACTGAGGGTGAGGGTGTTAGAAGCTCAGTAAATAATTTTACATACTGTTTCAAATGTGATTTATATGAAAGAAAAGTCATAAACGTTTTCCCCCCGAATCTCTCACTAGCCCCCCCCCCCTTCAAGTCTAGGTCTCCGGATCATTAATATTCAGGGCAAAGATGTGGAAGAATCTGGTTGCTGCTTGGTGGCACTCATCATGGCTGCTCAATAATTCAGGGGCTGTCATCTGATACTCTGCATGCAAGTGTGTGTATTGGTGAGATGGATGTTCAGTGTGTGCCCACTATGGACAGATTGAACCCACTGAGCTGGATACATTTCCCACTCCAGTTACCTCTCTGGCTACTTAACAGTGATATGAACCAGTAAGCTCTGATACTGTTATCAGACATGAACACACATTCACACTGCACAATGGCAATACACTAAACAAGAACAGCAGGGTAACCGTAAACCTGCCAAGTAAAGTAAGACTATGGAAATAAAGGTGTATAAAAATTAAAAAGAACATACAGTCATTACAGTGTAATACAGTGATGTTAGCTCTTTAAATTAAATTATGCATGCATTTAAGCATAAAAAAATGCTTGTTTTGAAAGCTGGAAATGTTGGCGTGTCTAAACAAGCATCAGTAACCCTCGCCCAATTAGAAATGAGTTCAGATAGACTGATTCTGAATAGACTGTGTGCATAACAATTTGGACAAACAAGGTATGGAAAGTCAATTAAAAATGCATGTTGCACATACAGATGTATCCATGGCTACTGGAACATGCGTGCATGCCACAGTGGATGAACTACATGCTTCCTCTGAGTGGAATAGGAAATAGTATAAGATCAGGATCATACAAATTTTATGGACATCTGTCGTGTAGTGTCTGTGCAAGTCCATGTGGTCACAAAATGAGGAGGGTGTTCAGGCATCTGTATTCACTTTCTAATGAAATTTACATCACTTAAACCCAAGCAGATGCTCACGTACTGCTGGTGTGGAAAGTGTAACACTCACATAGCAAGAGCTATTCAGTCACTGCGCATCCGCGAGTGCAGTCATGTGAACAACAACGTTTTCACAGGACTGCGATCCTGTGAAAAATACACCCCATGATTCAATAGCTTCTAGAACCGCCTTTAGCAGCAATAACTTGAAGTTATTATTTTCTGTATGATTTTATCGGTCTCTCACATCATTGTGGAGGAAATCTGGCCTGCTCTACTTTAAAGTGTTGCTTCAGTTCATTAAGGTTCGTGGGACCTTAAGATCAGCTCTCAAGATTATGGTTGAGTCAGTGAGTTCAAGGTGCTCAGGCACTGTGTCTGCAAAACAAGCCCAAATCGTCAGCCCTCCACCACCGTGCTTGACAGTTTGTATGAGGTGTTTGTGCTGATATGCCGTGTTAAGTTTTTACCAAACATGGTGCTGTGCATTATAGCCAAACATCTGCACTTTGATCTCATTGTTCCAAAGAACAGCCGTCCAGAAGTCTTGTGGTTTGTTCAGATGCAACTTTGCAAACTTAGAGAGAAGAGGCTTTCTCCTGGCAACCCTTGCATACAAGCCAAACTTGTTCAGACTATTTGTACTGTCATGAGCTTTAACATTTAACATGCTAACTGAGGCCTGTAGAGTCTGAGATGTAGCTCTCGGGGTTTTTTTTTTATTTCTCTGAGTAATGACCTTGAAATAAGTTTGCTGGGATGTGCTGTGGCATTGTGTTACACCTGAATGCCCTAAACCAGCAAACTGCCAAAAATATCTGCTTTTATAGAGGTGCCTATATTTTGGGAGTGAAAACTATCAGCCTTTTCCTTGATCTAAATCTGTAGATTCATTCATTTACCTCAACACACTTCTCACTGTACTTATCCTGAGATGCGTTCTTACCTAAACCTGTAGCTATGTTGATGTTCTCTCTCCATGTGAACCTGGTTTTCTTGCTCCAGCTCCCAGTTGCTACTACAAAGTAGGTGGAGATGCATTAAGGTTTAAGCAGCTATGACCTAGCTATGACCTTTGGCAAGATGCTATAGAGATGGTCACTTGGTTGAGCTCAGTTAGTCATCTGTGTGCTCATTATGTTAACATGCCTGGACTTGTCCGTCTGCACCAGCTTCTTTTGATGGTTGCTTTTCTTTTGGTTAAGCCAGTTACATATTAGAGAAGGATCAGAACAAGCAACCTTGTGCGTTCTGAACCCGGTCAGATTGAAATGGATCCTAAATGATCTTTTTTTAAATCTTTTTTATTACTTTCCAAAAATACAGCTGTGCCAGTATAGCACAAATAACTCATCATTTCCCCCAGTCTCTCTTCTTTCCACCTTTGTCTCTGTACAGATTCATAAAGCCATTGTATCCACACAAATTCTCTCTTTTAATTAGCGTTTTTTTTTCACACCACCCCTGGTGGATTTGTGTCTTTGTCTTTACTAAATTGGTATTCAGCAAGGCTGCCTTGCTAGGTTGTTTTTGATTCTGTCTGATCACACCAGTCATCTGCATGCAGAATAATCCAGAGGGAGAAACATGTATTTAAAAACTGCAGAAAAGAAGCGCACACAAAAACCTGAATATACTTGTAAGCTGAAACCTTCGGTTCAGTGCATGCGTGTCTGTGTGCGCGTAAATTGTGGATGCATGATGCCATCATCTGCAGTCTACAGCTCCGTTCCTGTGCTAAAGACTGATGAGAGATGTCCCCAGATGATCCCAGAACAAATGCAGGATTAAGAGCCAATACAAAAGCACAAATATGCACCTGTCCCCCAGCGTCAGAGTCCATATACAATAGATAAGAATACTGTATTGTTAATATGCATGAAAAAGAAGAACTCAACACCCTGCTGCCCCCCTCAAATATCATAATTTGACACTGATTTTTAATTTGTGAGTAATGATGATACTGATATGGAAAACTCTTGCTGGTGATGACCTGGAGGCCACATGGGTTACAGGTGCAGTGCTTATGGAATGAAATGGATGGTGTTACTCCATTAGCACTTCAATAGTCTTGGGTGTCTCTGAGTATAATCGTTGTGTCCATCACAGTGTTTGTGTGCACATGTGTGTGCCAGTCTGGGCAACCCTGTGTTCCGGCGTGTCTAGTTTCTAATGATGGTCATCCATAATTGAGAGTCACCTCACAGTGGGTGGGGTAGGGTGGGGTGGGAGAAGCAGTCCAGGGTGGCACTGTGGTTAACTGTGCTCCAGCTGCTCGCCATGACTGTGCGTATATGAGTCATGGGGGTCAGCGGTGCACTAAACGTCCAGTACCACAGGGCAGTAACCCGAGCCCAGCGCTGTTTAATTGATGCCACCTCTGATTAACTGTCAGTTCAGGATCAACACCAGCTAATTCACTAAAAGACGTCCTGACCAGAGGGGTACTGTGTCGCTTTAACCGCAACACATGGGAGCTACCCTCAAAAGAAAACCTGTTTATCCATGAAGCACCTCAAAATCCTGAATTGTAAATGTTTAATCACTAGATCGATTACTCATAGATAGACGGAAATTAATAAAATAGGTCCTCTTTAATACCCTGCATGTGAAGAACTCGAATCTTCAGTGGAATTACTTCAAAATCGAGGTGCAGGCTAAAGTTTGTTTTTTTTAGCACAATTCATAAGGTGACCTTTATAAAAGGTTAACAATTAACGCTAAATCTAGGCACTAACTGCCTAGATTTGAATCACCTGCCTTCTTCTTTCCTGGCGGGTGTCCCACGCGTTTGCGTTTGCTCCGCGCTCTCCAGAGGGATCGATTTTGCAGGTCTTTGGGGGCGAGGTTTGCTCTTCTCATGTCCTCAATGATTGCATCCACCCATCGCTTCTTTGGTCGTCCTCGTGGACGCTGGCCATCGACTTCCAAGCACATCGCTGTTCTCACGACGGATCCCTCATTGTTGTTTTCATCATTTCCTGACATCTTCGTTGGGAAGGTAGTCGAACAGGGTGAGTCCGAGCATCCACCGTAGCATCTTCATCTCCATCGCATGGAGGATTTGCTCATGTTTCTTGGACACAGGCCAGCATTCCTCTCCATAAAGCGCTACCGGCCGCATGACGGTCTTGTAAACTTTTGCCTTGAGGTGTTGGGGAATTCTCTTGTCGCAGAGGACGCCGGTCACTTGTCTCCACTTTAGCCATGCTGCGTTCATCCTGGCCCGTGCAGAGACCATCAAGCCAAGATATTTGAACTGGGTGACCTTGGGGAGCTCCTGTCCATCGATTTGGATGGTGCTGTTGGTTTGGGGACCGCATTGGAGGTATTCTGTCTTTTTCAGGTTTAGCTGCATGCCATTTTCGTCTAATCGTGTATTTGCCGTTGGAGGGCAGGTCAGGAGTCGGATTTGGCGAGGGAGACATCGTCAGCAAAGAGGAGCGTCCAGGGATGCGGGGACTGCAGGTCGGCCGTCGCCGTGTCCATGCAGAGGATGAACAGCAGGGGTGAGCGGGCCGAGCCTTGGTGGATGCCAATGGTGATGATGAAGTGCGGAGAGATTCCGGCGGGGCATCGGACCGCGCTTGTGACACTGCGGTACAGGAGTTGGGTCCATTCCACGTAGACTTCTGGGACACCATGGAATCGCAGGGCTCGCCAGATGAGGTCGTGGGGGACCCTTTGACTTGCACAACGTGGCCGATGCCTTGTTTGGATCAATGGGGGGCCTTGGTGAGGCGGTAGATGTTGTTCGCCCCCTGCGGCATGTCTAGCTGGTCGTACTGCGCCTGGTATCAGTGACTTTTTGCGGCAGCCACAGCCTGCTTCGCTGCTGATTTCAGCAATCTGTATTGGTTCCAGTCGGCGCTCAGCCGCGAGTTCCACCAGGTCTTATATGCCAGCTTCTTCTGCTTAATCGCCAGTTGCAGTTCTTCGTTCCACCACCATGTTTGCTTGTCTAGGAATCTTCGCCTTGGCTTCGTTTTCCCCACTGTCTCTGCTGCTGCTTGATGTATTTGCCCCATGGCTTCGTCCCACATGTGCTCCATGGATTGCTCCAAGTTGACTTTGAAAGTCGCTAGTGCATCGGTCATTTCTTCCTTGTGGTCGGTGATCTTCCACCATTTGATTCGCTCCGGTCCGGTTGTTGGAGGTTTCCCTGGCTGGCAGTAATTCAGCCTCATGTGTCTGAATTTGAATCCACCAGTTAAAAACAACCTGTTTCAAGCTGTCTTCAAAGAGAGAGTGACACACAGAAGAAGATCCTGCTGACCTAGTCATAAACAACAGATTACCACACAAAAAACTTTTCACACGATGGAGCACAAGGAAATGTTACTGAAGCAGGACGTTGTTGTAACTTGCAGTACCAGCATGGTGCGATATTTTATTTCCAGGAAACAATTTTCTACTGCTTTTCTGTTGGTTTTCAGCTATTTAAATGATACTACAGACCTATTCCAGGAAACAGGTTTAGCTAAAAACTGCAAGTCGGAGTCAGTTATCATAGTAACAGACTTGCTGCTCGCTGGACTGAAGTTTTAATGTGTACAGGTGAGGATCCAGGTGCTTCTGATTATGTTGCTATATCTATGGATCAGACTTACCTGAGATCACCCAGAACACTTTGACTATTTCCCACATCTTTTTCAGCTACTCGAATCACAAAATCTCAGCACCCAAGACAGAGTGATTATGCTGACCCTCTTCACTGGACTGGTCAGCCAAATGTCCCAGATGGCACTGCAATCCTTCAGTGCATGAGGAAGGAAAATCAAGACCTGCACAATATAATTAAACAAATGCAGGAGGAGAAAAGTCAGCTGGAGGAGAAGAACAGAGAGATGGAGATCCAAATTAAACACCTCGGAGAAATTTCCAAACAGGACCAACCAGGTAAAGATCACCAATACAAGCCTGACTTACGGGTCTTAAATGAAGGTTGGGAAATTCTGCTTAAGAAATCACAGCAGCATATTACAGACTTGTTGGTAGGAAAGAAAAAAATGCAACAGGTCTCAAGAGGCTATAGGGCATATATGAAGAGAAAAAACAAGTGGAAGCATGTGCTGATGAGCTGGCAGACATGTTTGAAAAAAGTGAAGAAAAAGATTAAAGTTTGCAGAAAAAGCTTGACGAAGCACTGCAAATAAATACAGAAATGCTAAAAGATAAGGAACAACAGGAAGCCAAGCACAGAGAGATAGTGTGAGCTTCAAGACATGAAAGCAAAACACGAAGAGAAACAACCGAAGCTTCAAAAAAGTGAGGAAAAAAATCCCAGTTTGCAGGTAAAGCTTGATGAAGCACTGGAGAGAAATGCAGAATTGCAAACAGAGATGGAACAACAGGTAGAACAGATTATCCAAGTCTTTGAGACGAGGAATACTGAACTACAAGAATCTTATAACAAAGCTCATAAAGACATGCAGTGTGCACTTCAAGAAATGCAGAGGAGAAACCAGGAGTTGCAAGACGTGCATGGCATAGTGCAGCAAAGAAACAAAGACATGCATGAAGCAATGAAAATGCAGGAATTAAAATATAAAGAACTGAAGGAAAAGCATTCAGAAAAGGAGAAAAAGTTGGAAGAACTTGAGAAAAGATGCACAAAACTTGAAGAAGAGAATGCAGAAATCTACAGAACAAAGATCTGCAGGAACGCTGCCTGAAAAAGAAGCAAAAGTATGTCTGGTTTTTCCACAGAGGTTCTGCTGCTTCCCCAGTTCAACCTGGAAAAAAATAGCCTGCTCTTCCGCCACCTTTTCTCCATCTCATTCATTTTCACCTCCCATCTTCTCATTTCTTCACCTTTGGGAATACATGCTAAGGAGAAAAAAAAAGAAGCACCACCACTGGCTGCTTCACCTAATTGGCCACAACATTCACCAGCAGCACGTCCCAAACATCACATTTATACACAACTAAATATGTCATTGAACTTATCAGTGGAAGGTTAACACACCATTCCTCTTTTCCATCATGCCCCCCAACCAGTCACGGCAGATGGCCGCCCCTTCCTGAGCCTGGTTCTGCCTGAGGTTTCTTCCTTTTTAAAGGGAGTTTTTCCTCACCACTGTCGCTAAGGGCTTGCTCACAGGGGATCTTCCGATTGTTGTGGGGCTCTTTAAACCAACCAATGTTCACTGCTCACTGGCATCAAATATGAGACTCAGCAAATATGTAAATACATGATTCATCACAAAACATATTTGCTGAGTTTCATATTTGGGTGTATATAAATATAACTTCTAGGACACTGAAATAAAATAAAAATAAATAAATAAAATAAAAATAAATAAATAAAAGTATATACTATATATGCTGTATAAGAATTCCTGTTTTAGGCTAAAATGCAGTTTAAAAAAAATGGAACCAGCCAAACTTGGAGCAGAAAAGCTCCAACATGAAGAAGACCTGGAAACCATCAAAGATATCAGCAAACCCAGTAATACCTGGATAGTTCAAGGCCTTGGAACAGTTTAAAGTTTGAATTGTTTTCTCTAGCTCACAGTTTTGCTGTCAGATAAACTTGCATGCGAGGACACATCAATTACTAATGAAGTCTGTAACAGAGAGCAGAGTCACATAAGGCCGGGGTGTTGAGTTCAACACATTTTGCTCGTACTGTGAAGAAGGCTTTAAAAATGCCAACTGTTGTGCCTCGTGTGAACTTAATTTTGTGCAAAACTCTGTGCTGAAACAATAGTTCCCAGCTCTCGGGTCCTCAGCTGTAGCAGCTGCAAACTGCAAGTAAACTGCAACATCTCTTGAGCCAGAGCGCCATCTACTGGAGGATCTGTGTAATGCAAGTTGTGAGGGTAAGTCTGTGAAGCACACACGGCACTAAATGTGTGTAATGAATTGAACTTTTATAGCACAACTCATAAGTGACTCCATAGTGTAGCATTTTACACATTTGCCTAACAAGTGTGACTGCTTCAGTCACAGGAGGGCTGTACCAAAAAGGTACCTGGAGTTAAAAAAGAAATCTGTCAAATCAAACATATGGCACTATGTGCTGTGTCTTCCTTTCACATAAATAAGTTCAACAGGATATTCCATTTTAAAAACAATCTCATCATTTAAATGACTGACACTAAAAATAATGTGGTAAAATGCTTATCGTGCATTCATTTTCACACTGGGTAAAAATGGGAGCGCTTTTCCATCAGCTGAGGTCTTGTTACACTTTTATTTTGTTTTTGTAATCATTATAAGATACTTGAATCTGACTCATTATTCCACTTTTGTATTGTTTCAGATAAGTTATGTTGCAAAGGTCAAGTACTTCCCCATTCTCATAATGTGGAATGCAGCTATATTTCTTTATGAGGTTACATACTATAGATCTGTGTGTCCTTAAAGAAATTGAGAAAAATGGAGAAAGTGGCAGACCTGAATTTGTGTCCTTAGAAATAATCAGATAAAAAAAAAAAAAAAAAAAAAAAGCCCTGACACAGGACCTGAGAGATGCTTCTGGCCCTTGAGCTGATCCACCTACTGGTCACTGAAGCCTCATCAGAAACGGTCTCAGTGGAAGGGTGGCTGTCAAGAAGCTCAAGACTATTGAACAATACTTTATGACAAGAGGACTGGCACATATATTAAAACAACCAGTGACAGTGTGTGACCCTATGTGCTGCTAAAATCTGTTAAATGGGTCAGCTGTGATATACACCACTTTTAATCGATCAATAAATCTGCCCTGACACCCAAAACATGAACAGTCTGGATACTGTCCAAAAAAACAAAAAAAAAAAAGTTTCTTTGATTATTCTAATGCAGGCAGATAACACAGTTCTATGTGAAACCACAGAACAGGCGGCAGTAAAGTGCCCTAACTATATGAGATGAGTAAATGCCAAACACATCAGAAGCTGCTCTCTGCTACCCTCAGGAGGACACTAAAGAAATGATTCTGGTTACCCAGCCCTCCTAATCAAGTTCAAACTTCAATTAACAGTAAAATGTTAAAGAAAATCTATTTTTATTTGTTTCCAGACAGTCCTCCTTTCACTGGTTAAGTACAACATCAGAAGAAGCCACACTGAGGCTCTGGAGTGTTTGCCAGAGCAGCATTATACAACAGCTTGGTTCATCAATCTGCAGGGTGGGTGTGGGTAATTAAGACTTGTGTCTCCTTGAAAGTGGTGAGTGAAGCAGAAACTAAGGAAGCAGCACGACAAATGTTTTGCTTGCTTCTTCGAATGGCAAAGTTGTTGTTTCCTTCCCAGAAAACATTTTCTCTGATATGAATTCCCTGTTAACATTAAGCATTGAGTCTGCAGTGTCTGCAACCTGGAGAGGAGGTCCTACTGCTCCTTTCCAAACGATCCCAAAGAAAAGAACTGGAGGTGAATCAATCATTTGATAAATCAGCAAAACACAGAAAAAAACCAAACAAAAAAAAACAATAACCCTAGGCTGACATGTTTAAACGTTGCCCCATAAACCATTTTGGGTTTTGTACTGCTGACTGGCATCACACTCTGCTCATCTAATGTGCCAAGCAGACAACAATCCCATTTGTAGTTGAAAAAAAAAATAAATAAAAAAAATTAAGAAACAACAATATGTATTTACACAGATATTCATACACACAGCATATACACCCATACTTGAACAGAGATGTACCCGTGGAGCTGTACATACCCACACAGTGCATAAACCCACCAGAAACACAGTTAGCTCACAGTTAGCTCGCTGCTCCGGGGCTTAAATCAGTCACAGTTGTTGCCACATCACTGCAATCTACTTTGTCACAGAGTGTAGCTTAATTAAAAAAAAAAAACCCAATCAGTTAATCCAAACATGCTTACGACTGGAAACAGGGTTTCCCCAGCTGTGTATTACAGCAGATACAGTTACTTTTTTGTTCCTCCCAGACACTGGGGACACTGCTAGGTTGTGCCTGTGGTGTCAGTGTTCAGTGATGCTCAATAACAGTTTAAACACAAAACTTCTGCACAAGTGGTAAAAATGCAGAGAGGATGGCAGCTTGGCTTGTTCATCCCCAGCGCAATGTTTCCTATGCATCCTGTAAATATAGATGACTGTATACGAGATGATCGTAACTATGACTGGATATTCATATTCAGCCAGACAACTAACAAACATCAGCTCCAAACTGAACTGGCCATTCCTAAGGCAAGTCCAAGGTTTTCCTACAACTCATATTCAGTGATGAGCCTTATGTTTGTTCGGTCTTTTTTTTTGTTTTTTACAGCTTACTGGTTCCACCTGTTCCACTTTAAGATAAACAGTGAGGTATCCCAGACCTTTACATCATCATACTGTTTTTCTTCTGGTGTGGCTGGGTTTGAAACAGACTGGTGGAAGAATAATTTGAGCTGAACTGGTCACTTTTCAACCACAAGGCCAAAAGAGGATTCAAAAGGATCAACACATGACTACAACAAGCCTGCCCCTTTCTTCTTCGGCCTTGCTTTGAAAAGCAGTTTGATAACAATCTAAATACTGCAGCCATGATTGAATGTCCTTCGCACGGGAGATATAGTTCGAATCACATCAAGAAGAACAGTGTTTACCGGACTGGGAAAAGCAACGAGACAAATTATCCGACACACAGCTGAAAACGGTGTGATAATATCTGTGCGAGGAGAGCGTGGCGCCAGGCGGCGTTGTGGCATTTGCGGTGTCCTGTGCAACGACTTGTTCCCTCAGAGTGAGCCCGCTCCGTTAGCGGTTTTTGGACCCACTCTTCATTCAAGTGCTGCGCAACTTAACCACACCGCTGCCATGGCAGCAGTTGAACAAAAAAAAAAAAAAGAAAAAAAAGAAAAAAAAAGAAAAAACATGTTTAAGAAAATTTAAAAAAACATTAAAAAAACAACAAAACAAAAACAAAAAGAAAAGAACGAATCAGCATGAAGACACGACACTTCTGATAGTAGGGAGAGCTGGGAAGTCAGTGCTCAGACAAAAGTCAAAGTGGAAAGTTAGTAAAGGTCACCCTAGTCAGTCAATAATCAACTCTGTTCAAGACAACAGAGCAGAGTGTGAAATTCAGAGGGAAATTTGTACAATGTTTTACAGTTTCATTTAGTTAGCAAAAAGATGCCCCGAATCCCTGAATCCAGACCGTTTATATATAACTATTAACATATATCACAGAGATCCAACCGCAAACCATCTGATTAAAACTAAAAAAAGTGACTGAACCTTTAAACGCTGGACCCAGCTGTAACTGTGGGAGCCACACGCAGCCAGAGTTTAAAGGCTTGGTCAAGTTAAACAACAGCACTACTTGAGGCATTCCTGTTAATAAAATAATAATAAAACTCAAATGGCATTTCCCCAAGGCATATTATACATTCATAATACTTTGTGTGTACACGTGTGTGTCTCTGTGGCTGTGTTTAGAATGAGATACCGGCCACAAAATATTAGTCATCTGCATTAAAGCAGAATATCTTTTCTGGTAATTAGCTTGTACGTCTATCTTTGTGAAGACCTTGGGAGTGGGGGGTATTTCTGCCTTTCCGCACTTTGGGTCAGACTGTACAAGTCAGGCTGTGTGAGGGTGGAGGCTTAGAGTAGAAACAGGTGTGGTTAAGGGTTAGGCATTCACTTGTGATAAGGGGGGGGTGTCTGGGGATTGCACTGGGACAATGAGGGTCCCCACGAAGATAGCAGTACAAACAACAGAAGTGTTTGTCTTCGCACGGGTCGTCTGGGCTCCTGTCCTCGCGACCGAAGTACATTTCCCTAGGAAACAATTGCACCTCATTGGCTCAACCAAGTCAGCCAATCAATGACGGAAGCCAGAGCCCCTTGGCCCACCTCATCACTGACACCAGTTTGGTTGGTTGATGGGTTAGGGAATGTGTGAGTGTGTCTATTCAGAGTGAATGTGTGTGTGTGTGTGTGTGTGTGTGTTTGAAGATAATGGAAAAAGGAGCCCTAGTCCATTCCACTTGCAGTGTCTTTATGGATGGAGGGGAGGAGAGGGGATGCGGTTTCCGCGGTGATGAACGTGAAGTGTCGGTAAGTCGAGGAGGACAGAAGCCTAAACCTCTGCTCCTTTCAAGCCGATTCGTTCCTCCTCCTGTCAGTCACTGTTGGGCTTCTTGAGGGAAAAGGCAAAGATGCTGAAGTGGTTACTGAGCTGTTTTACCTAGCAATGAAGAAAAAAGAAAAGTAGTTCATTCAAATTCAAAGACTTTAATTAACAATTCTGTGTAACCTCCAATGTGGGATTTTGCAACAGTTAACAGCACAGGACCAAAGTATCATCAGAGTGTTATCACCTGCACACCTTCAAATATTCCATTATTCAGTCACGTTTGGGATTATATACTGAATGGTTTAAGGTTTGCTGAACACTAAACTGAGAAAATCACTCAAGTCTTGGGTTGCTGCTATTTAACATGCATTTGCTCTCTCCAGGTCAAATGATACATGGCAGAAGCATTGCTCATCAGGCCACAGAGTAAAGAGGTACTATGTATAAAAATGGCTACATAAATAAAGCTCTTATCCATTTCAGCATTTTAATTTCACTGTGAACTTTTATCTAATTTAACGGCTTCTTCTTTGCCTCAACAGGTTGTGTGTGACTGCGACTACTACAACTCCAACTGCTGACTATACTGATAATAAACCACAAGGCAGAGCTAGAGCAATTACCACCTTTGTCTTTAGAATAGCTGCAAATGCTTTGCACAGAAGAAAATCAAACATGATTTTGTGCATGTGCTCTTACCACTGACACGCCATAGTGTATATGCGCTAATACGACAGCAGCTGTCCACAAATAAAGCAGAAGTGTCTCGTTGGTGAACACCCTGGCGATGACTAACACCACCACCACTGTCATGGGCAGCAACAGGATGCTCAACGGCTGGCAGCGTGTGTTACTCATCTGGCACACAATCAGCTTACACTGAAAGACAACGAAATGTGCAAAAATATGAAAAAGCATTCATGCACATTAGGCATGTCACCACCCCCAATATTTACGTTACCTTATGACACCAAAATTCTGAAAAGTTTTATTTGTATAGCGCCAAATCACAACAGTCACCTCGGGGTAGTCACCTAGGGGTGGCTGTAGCTCAGGAGGTAGAGCAGGTCACCTACTGATCCGAAGGTCAGCGGCACGCAGCCTGGCTGCATCCAGGCTGCGTGCCAAGTATCCTTGGGCAAGATACTGAACCCCAAGTTGCTCTCCGATGCAAACGTTGGAGTATGTGTTTGAATGTGTTAGACAATAAAAGCACTTAGCTTTTGGAAGAATGGGTAAATGTAAACGTGTTGTATAAGCGCTTTGAGTGCTCAGTCAGAGTAGAAAAGCGCTATATAAGAACTAGTCCATTTACCTCAAGGTGCTTTGTATTGTAGGTAAAAACCCTACAATAATACAGAGAAAATGACCCCCTATGAGCAAGCACTCGGCGACAGTGGGAAGGAAAAACTCCCTTTTTTTTTTTAAAACTCCCTTTTAACAGGAAAAAACCTCCGGCAGAACCAGGCTCAAACACAAGTAGTATGTACCAAGCAGTGCTGTTTTTATAAAAAAAAAAAATTCAGATACTAACTGATAATCGGTGAAATATTTTCAGACTGACACCCTGGTCTTTGTGAGGAATTTCATGAGGTCAGTAAAGCTGCCATTTCAACAACGCTGAAGTATTAAACCTAAGCAGTAACCTGGCTGGAACACATTAATGCTATCAGTCCTGCCCACCTATGACATTAATAGACAGTGTTAATTTAGCAGGATAACAATTATTTGTGTCTAAAAAGTGTTATGTTTCTCTTAAAGTCCCAGATTAAAGCTATAAAAAAAAAAAGTCTACCAGCATTCAGACAGAAATCATGGCAGTCTACCTCAACGACTCTGATCAGCAAGGGAATATGGTGCCAATTCATCAGAAGCACAGGAAATAAACAGGACTGTAGCTGAAAACATTTCCATCGACCAGTATTATACTAATATTTTGTTTTGTGGTATATAAAATGGTGTTGAGCATTTTCCTGGGTCTCAGTATAGAGTTTGAAATGCTAGTGTTGTGACAACCCTAATGTATGTACAAGTGAGGAAAGTGTATTTAGAAGTGTAGAAGAAAAAATTTTAAAAAAAAGAACAGACACTTACTGTGACATTGGCAAAAGCTGTCCCCACCATGAGGTAGAAGATCCTGGGCTGCAGCTCAAGGATGTTGGATGGAGAGAAGATCACCCAAACAGTGGACACGACAAACAGAAGGAATGGAGAAAGGAAAGGCAGTAAACCTTCATACAGGCTGCTGTGCTTCAGAGTGCTATTCCTGTAAGCCCTGCAAAACCGCAGAGGGAGAACAGTTCACAACACTGGGTAAAAGGCAATTAGCAAGGTAAAAGAAAAAAAAAAAAGAGTAGCTGATATAAGTTGTGCTTACTTCAGAACATTGTAGAGGCTCATAGGTAAAGTCACGGTGAAGGAACAAGCTGGACATCAGCAAACATTAAGTTTAGCACCTGTCTTGGCGAGTGAATGAATGTATTCAGAGTAATCAAACACAGCTTACCAATGATCATAAAGGTGAAAAGGTCTCTGTAAAGAAGGTTAAAAATGACTGGTTTGTACCAGGTTTCCACACCCACTGCAGCAGTGACCAAGTAAACAAGGGAGATAGTCTGCAAGGAGACAGGACATAAGACAGGTCCTTAGAAGTCTAGCGTGTTACACTAACCATCACCTAAACTCCCAAAAACTTACCACTTGGCTGATGTCGTATCCCCAAGGTAGAAACAAGATGCCAGTGTTATATTTCTCCCAGTGAGACAGTATGAAGGAGAACAGCACCACCCACAGTATGTAATAAAGCGTGACCACACCGACGCCGCTCTCCCCCGCCCAAATATAGAGTATACAGTGGCCACAAAGAAGATGCAGGCCCAGCTGTCCAGACCGTGGTCAAAAAGCTCCCCTAGTGGCGTGGAGGAGTTGGTGCGACGTGCCTGTTTGCCATCAACACCATCTATAAAAAGGCACAGAGTATATAGAGTACATGCTTATGAGGATATCTATATGTTAACATATGAAACATGTCTCACATCTCCACTCAGCTAAGGATGCTGCCACACTCACACAACTGGTCAAAGTCAGCCATATAATATTTGTCACAAACCCCAAAGAAGAAGCAAAAACTAAGTATGCCCGCTGATGAGAGGCTTTGTTCAGGTCCAAAAATTCACACGTAACATTACACGCAGTGATTACTGAGGTTGATGCATCAGACATGCATCCTGCTTTAAATGCCTCCAATTATCACACCAAATGTTGCACATTTAACTCTATACCAACTGTGCTCTCAAGTAGTCACGACTTGTTTTTAGACCTTCAGTGAAAGCATTTCGAGATGCTGTAGTGCAAATGCTGCAGTATGATCCTACTCCACAATCAGAGAATGAAACGCCAATTACTGTATGCTGTAGCTATTAAGTGGGTGGCCAGTATCTACTGCAATCCATTTCCCCAATCACATTTTTCAGCCTGGATTCTCCCACCTTGTTTCCTGTCTGATAATACTTCTTTTTTTAAAAAAAAAAAAAAAAAAAACCTTAGCAGCCACAGGTCATACTGCATATCTTAAAAATCTTTTTTTTTTTTTTTTTTATTGTGCGTTCCATTCATTTTTTTAAATATAGTACATAGATATCAAATTGAGGGCAGATAAACAATCCAGTTTCAGCAAAAACATCTTAAAAAACAGCTGTGTACATATCTATAATGTAAATATCCAACACAAAAACAGAAGAGGGGCCTTTTAGCTTTTGAGTGTCACTGCATTTCCCCATGAGCTTCTCTTCTTCCCCACAGTCAGAAAAAAAAAAGAATACAATAAAAATAAAAACAAGCCACATGGAGCTGCAGAGGTCAGAACTCACCAAGTGTATAGGCTAAGAAGTTGAAGATCCCTGCAGCAACCCAGACCCAACTAGGCACGTGTTCATGTCCTGCAGCTGAGACACAGACAATGTGAATATACGGCACATCACATGGACAACGTGAAAAACCGAAAGACTGATTTTAAACTTTTCTGATTCCACGGACAAGCCCAAAGGCATCCAATCTAAGAAAATCCAAACAATATTTTAGGAGAATTATTAATGTGTGTGTACTGTTTGGTTTAGCTATTCCTGTAAGGTCTCAGTACTGACAGGAATAATCCTTGTGAGGCCAATTTGTCTGGCCTTCATGATGACTGCAGAGGTCAGAGTAAGCGTTCTGTCTGCTTGAGTGTTTCATTTTATGTCTTCCTATGTGTGCAAAAAGTAAGTAGCTGGATTTTAGTTTTGCTTCAGCAACAAACATGCTGGAGCAAAGCATCTGAGCAGAGCACTTGCATTATAGAGATGTAGTCTGGGCACATTAACAGGAACAGCTCACTTGGTGTTGTTGCCTCTATGAATGGTGTATTAGGTTAGTGATTACCTTGAGCCACCATAGGCAGTCGAGTGATGGACTTTGCCTTCCATAAACAAACTTACACGTGTCTGAATCACTCTACTCTAGAACGCGCCAGTGGATTCAACCCATCTATAGTATGTTTCAGGACAAAATACACTGAGCAACCCTCCTCAATTTGCAAGACCAAGTGAATGACCTACACGATGCATTGAAGTCAAAGTCGTAGAAGGCCAACATAAGGAAGTTCAACACAAGGAACATAAAGCCTGTAAACGTAATGAGGTTTGGTGCCAACCATGTTGGTAGAAACTGTTGAGAAAGAGAACAATTCATTAGCATGTCACTCAGCTCTTGCACACAGTTTTCTCATCATAGTAATGGCATACTGAATAGCTGGAGTTTAATTACTGTTGTCATGTTTTATGGACAAGTAAATAGCTCTTGTGTAGAGGATATTAGAGACAGGAATATGAACTTCTTCAAATTAATCTCAGGTTGCCTGACAGCATTCAGACACTGGCAGAGAAATGAGTGCTGGTAGGGCATCAAGTTGTGTTGTTACTGTATCACAGCAGACGGCTGGAAATCTCATTAATGATGTAGCTCGCACACAGACACATTAAGCTGGGCAGGTCTTCCTCACCTTCACAACAAAGTTCCAGAAAGGATGCATGATGTATATGGACAGGGGATTCGAGTCCACTGCGCTGTACTGAAAAAAAGACACAGAGGTGTGATCACAAAAAGTTCTCCTTTTTAAAAATTTGACACTGTATTTCATGTCACTGCACGTAAAGCAAAGCAACAGCCCCACATGCAGCTTGTTAACTGGATTATACTGGTATTAGATAAAAACAAAACTGCTTCCTGTGTGTAACTTTATTTAGGCATGCCAGACATGTGAAGGATACATGTAATGCACTTACTCAAAGGCTTTCCTATTAAGAGTAAATGTTGACTCTGATATCAATCTTTTGGCAGAGCCATCTCCTGTGATAGACTTTGATCTCACTGTCACTCCTAGACACTTGCAAGAGGACTGGGATCTTCATTTTCAGGGGATTACAAAAAGGTTAACTACTGATTATTTTTTATTACACTGTTCTTACAAGAGCTGTGGGCTCCCCAGCATTCACTTCTGAGTTTACAGTAAACACATTAGTACTGCAATAGCCAGTGAAGGACACAGGCTAATTTTACTATGCAATGCTTTTGCTCATATGTACCAAGCCTGCACAATCAATTATCTGACCCAGTATGAAAAATTTAACCTACTACTGCTGTATTGACAGTATTAGAATAAATGTGTCCATTATAGATAATGATAATTATACTATGTCATATCAAAATAATTTATCAAGTAAACAAGAACAACCAGTGTGATTATTCATAACCACATGTGCAAAAAGAGGCACTATAGTCATAATTTTGCACCTTCATCTTGTGCAAATCATAACCATACAAATTAAAAGCACATGCATGCATTAGCACAGAGAGGTAAGTCACTTTCACACCCACTAAAGCGGTCTGGCAGTCTGTGAAGTGTTACAAAAGAATGTGAGAACTGGAGAGAAAGTGAAAAAGAAAAAAAGCTTATCAGCTGAGCAATCTACCAGCTCTCATGTGCTTCCTACTTGAAGCTTGTGTATATGCACGTTTAATTCACCTTTTCAGATAGAAACCTGTTTTCAAGGAGAGCCACAGTCCCCGCATTTGCTATCATTTGTCCTCCTCTGCTGTCTGCTAGAAACCAATGCTTGAGCTACGGTTGCTATTAGACAGAGGAAAGCAACTTATAAAGCAATTACTGGTGAAAAAAATGGTTTCTTGTGATACTAGGGGAGTGTTTCACACAGCAGTAAAAGCAAGAGGTATTAGGAAGGAGTCTGAGGACCCACCCACCCTAGGCTTTTAAAGGACAAAGAACATGACTGAAATAAAAGAAAATATATAGAAGGTCCTATACATGTTATAGCACATGTTAACTAAATGAGGCTCTTTTAGAATCAACACCTCTTTTTAATAACGGTCACACCTTCCCATATCCTGACAGATGAGAGCATCAGCACTGAAGCTCATCTTTATGGGAATTAACTAATGGCAGGCTTAGGTGGCAAGCACAAAAGGGGATGCCGTTTAAAACCCGTCACAACACAATTTCGTGCTCCCCAGACTGCTTATGAGATTGCCTTTACATGTTTTTGATTCTTTTGTCTTTATTTCCCGTGCTCTAGTGGATTCAGTTGAATGGTTCCCCCACTATATTACCATTGCAGCAGTTCGTTAGCTTTTTCCCCTTATAGTGGCTACAATAATCAAAAAAACAGCTGGAGTTATATTAAACAGTAAACATATAAAGTCTCTCTTTATTGTAGGGTAAAAGCAATGACGCCTTATTTCAAATCCAGCATAGGCAGAGAAAGAGTCGCTAGCTATTAGCGCATATGCGCCAATGTAAAGTAAAACACAGAAAGCAATTACACTTCCGGACATAACTTTCAAAACAAAAAGAAGTACTATTCCTCAATACGAGACAAGCGACTTCCCGGCTTTTATTTTGAGAGAAACATGGCAAACAACCGTTACCGCTTCGTAAACTTTTACCTTCACACATTTTTCAAGAAAGCACCCCGCAGATCGTGACAGCTAGCTGCTAGCATTCCATTATAATCTATAAATCATACCTTGTATTTGTCGAAACCCGCAAGCTGCTCCTGAGTGACATATTCGTAAAGAGCCATGATGGTACGGTCTGGCTCAAAGACGAGATAAATAATTATCTCTTCCTTTGCAACTGCAAATCCCCAATGTTAGCTGCCGTGTCCAAGTATCATCTAGCTTGGGTCGCCTTCGTTTACGCCGGGTGAGGCGATGTCGAACCATAGGAGCCACTCCTACAGAGCGCAGCCCCTTCCCAGTCAAGGGTAACCATAGCTCACTAGCGCCACGCAGGCCTGGATGACTGTCACGAATTAAACACCGCAAAACATCATAGGCTTTTCTTGACTGGGGGCGAAATTACACGGTGTTTGGTGGGTATTGTGTCTACTTGAGAAAAAAAATACGAAACTAAGTTTTAAAGTGCCAGGAATATGTTTTATTTCTGATAATTGCTCATCAATCAAACCGTTTCCATGGCGTTCTAGATGTGACGTGGCTTTCCTCGTTTGCCGGAAGAGACGTCACTTGCTTGCTGCTGGAAAGCTGAAGCATTGCTCGAACCAGGAGTAAAAACAGAACAAATCAATTTAATAGAAAATGTAAGTGGTAACATTTGCTAAACTCTGTTGCAGTTTGATTTAAAAGAAAATGTAATTTTGCTCAAATATAATCTGTAACGTTGCTTATTTTACTTAGTTCAGCCGGTGTGGCTTTTACTAGTTAGCATGCTTAGCATTGCTAACGTTACGTTGATTGTCCACTAAACATAATTTACGGTAAGATTGTTGGCAGATTGTTTTACAACCATACAAACACTGTTGATTCCCTTAAAAATTCTAATATGCAAATTTTAGGAACTTGCAAAATGTTAGCATTATGTGGTTTTGTATCTGTGTCATTTAGCTGCTTTATAGTAATAATGCAAACAGCTGTGCATGATATCGCTACCATTTAATCCCTCCCCGCAAACCCTTAGAATGCTGTTCCTACCTCCTGAAGTACAGGTAAATTGTATAAGTGACATGCAGAGACTTTAAACCGAAATATCTGAAAATATTTGCACTTATTACATCGACAGCGCGTTCATCGTTGCTGTTTTTAAAGTCGCTAATGAGGGAGAATGTCATTAATTTGAACAAGTGAAAGCTCCTGAAAAGCAGATATCTGACATAGCTTTAAAAATCAACACAGACAAATTTAAGACGTTATCTTAAATTTTTGAAAATGCCTTTTCTCCCATCACCCACTAACACATTTTTCTTCATCCCAGCACCTACCTGATTTTGACTCTGTATCCTTTGCAGAATGGTGACAGACGTGCAGCTGGCCATATTTGCCAACATGCTTGGCGTCTCCTTATTCCTGCTGGTAGTGTTATACCACTATGTTGCTGTGAATAACCCCAAGAAGCAGGAGTAGAGTTGTACAGCGTGACTGCAGAGGTCAGCACATTTACACTTGGTAACTGTGCATTAGCAACAATTGGGAAGAATAATGGCTAACTGTTTTGTGATTTCAAATGTTTTGTAGTACAGTGGCCTACAAATGACCGTTCAAGGTTTAACAACTGTGAAACCAATGTGGGTTTTTTTCTCTCCCCACAGGTGAGATGGCAGTCAAAGCCCCCACATTGAACACAGCATTCCCCTCATCCTGGCTTCTTTCTGAGATGGAATTTTTGTTTGCACAATAATCTTTTTTTCTAATAAACATGTCTGAATTTCATTTATACAGTCCCAGTCATTTTTCCCCATCTGCTTTATAAACATGTAAACACGCTTGTGTTTTATTTAACTTTAAAATACATGGAGTTTAATACAAGTTATTCATATTTCAAGTTTCAACACAGTTTTGTCTTTTTGGCAGAAAACACCAAACCATGAAATGCTATATGAATATAAATATGTGTGAGTGCAAGAGAGGATATGTATAACTGATTTGTTCACATTGGTGCTTATGAAGGACCATGACAGGTAAAGTATTCAGTACAAATCTGTGCCTATTTAAGTATTCATTCATGGACCTTTTCATGTTTTACTATGTTGACTTAAGTGATGTTACTGAGCTTTCCACAGTCAACACAAACAAATCACAGTAACACAATCTTACATACATGATTGGCAACAATTTGTCTACAAGTTTAGGCCCATGTGAACCTTTTGCCACATGGAACTGACTTAACGTACATGTAGAAAATGAATAAATACTCTTGTTGGATGCATCATATTTTCCTTCATAACCTCACTGAGTATTAATTTGGCCCTCTACTATAAGCCTCACACAAAGTTTATTTCAATCTAGTGTGACTATCCTAGAAACCACTTACAGCTGTGATAATTTAGGTCTCTTGTACACATATAACACATTAACACATGCACTCAGGACGATTTTAATAATGTAACATTGCTGTTTTGGTGAATAAAATTACAAAATAAAAACAGAAAAAGTACAAGTAGGTGAAAACCTTTTTGTAAACACTATGTGCAAAGCACAGAAAGAATAAAGCACACTCTTAACTTAACATTTGTTAAATATGCACAATAGATATAATGAAGTTATAAAGGTGCTGTTGTGCTTATGAGTCTAAATAAAAATCAAACCTTTGCTGTAGTTGTACGAGTGGCTTACTAAGAAATTTTTAACCAGTGCATAACAGTTATTGGTCGGTAACTAGGGGGAGCAGAAAGAAACGTGGTTTTAATCACAGGAACACAAAATGTAATCTACAATTACAGTAACTGAAATGTTCAAGGATGTTTCAAGTCTGGATTCTTGGGCAGCTGGAAAACTTTGGAAAGTTTGAACCACTCCCCCAATATAGCTACCAATGTAATGTTACAGGGAAAGGCACTTAACCCTCAGCTATTCTAGTAAAAGGAATAACTGTTCAGTGGTTGTAATGGGTGGCTCTGGGT
Organism: Pterophyllum scalare; assembly: GCA_024447675.2. NCBI lineage: Eukaryota > Metazoa > Chordata > Actinopteri > Cichliformes > Cichlidae > Pterophyllum > Pterophyllum scalare. The sequence continues at coordinate 23,477 of JAMQGT020010706.1, read as the reverse complement.
TCAAAATGTTGCACAAGGCTAAAAAAAAAAAGAAAAAAAAAAGTATATGCTTGCTCAAGGTAACACGTAAAAGATTTATATTGCACATCATCATTACCCAAATAATCCTGCACCAATGACAATGCCCCCTCTTATTTTGAAGTTTTCATCTGTTTCTATGGAATTTTAGGCTCTCAGTAAATAGAAGGGACGCAGGGTTTTGTTGTTCTGTGCAGTTCCTAGGCTTCTCCACACAGGGTCACTGTCTCACACATGTTCACAGTGTCGGGCACAGTCACCGGCGTTTTCTCCACCTTCAGAGACAAAATAATACAGCCTAGTCATGTTTTAATCATTCATATTCAACAGCAGTTTCCCTCAAAATGTTTCACATGAAGCATGCACATCAGTTTTCACCTGTGGTTGTGTTCCCATGGTCTCTGTTGCAGTTTCTACAATAGCACTTTCTTTGTATTTGATATTCCTGTCTGTGCTTTTCTTCATTAGAGCTTTAGAGGCCAGGTGTATGGCACCTTCTTTCTCAGATACACCTGTAGAACGGAATAACACGGGGATGTCAGTTAAGAACACGTGAGGTGTCCTTCATAATGCTCGGCCCTTTGTATGGGAAATGTAAGTATTAAGTCAGTCGATGGTGACAGTGCAGATTTGAGGACCGAAATCGTTACATTTCAGTGGTCCCAAAAATGTACAGTTTAATTATAAAACGCTGCAGCCGGAGGCAGTTTTGGAGATCGATCACTTTACGATTAAGAGTCTGGGTTCCATCTGTTTTTTCTACTCTTGTGTTTGGTTGATGTGAATGGGAGGATTTCAGTATATGGCCACAGAAAGTGCTGTTCCCTGGATTTAAAGAGGATCTGTTGTGCTCATTTCAGCTCCACATTTCAAAGTTTTAAAGCTGAAATGAATCTTTATCTCACACTGGGCCTTGGAACAGCCCTTCACGGAATCACTGAAACAAGTACTTCCCACTCTCCTTAAGCTGACTTTCTTCTGATTGGCTGCCCATTGCAAACAAAAGATCTGAACAGCAAGTGGATCTGACTGCCGTGCTCAGAGCCAGTGCTGTGTGCCTGGGACGACCATATTAAACATATCCATTCTGTAGGAGGTTATATAGAACCAAAAGTTTAGGCTTTTGATAACTTCTACATAGATAACTTCTGCATACACAGGCCTAAGAGAAAGTTTTGCCCATATTTAATATAAGCATTCAGCACTGTAACAGTAAAACATATTTTCTAAAGATGGATAAACTAAATGACTGTATCAAAGCCAGCATCATTCAAAGCTATCCAGCCAGAGTCGAAGAATAAAATCATGAAGCTGGACATGTGCATAACAGGTCCACTTTGAAGAGTCACTATGCTAATGTATGCTAATTACCATTAAAGTAACCACTACATTTGCGGTTCAAAAATTTCTTTCAAAGATGTGCAATTCAGGGGATGACTGAAGTCAACACTTGGGGATCCTGTATTTGTATACACAATTTAGTGCTGGTCCTTCATGTGGATGTATAGTTTTAAGCTTCAAATGTGCTAGCTGAAAAGTCAGGGGGAGTCTCTGGGTGTCAGTCAAAGTCATGTCATTACAGTTTATATATTCTGGGGAAACAACACTGTGGTCATGTGCACAAATAAGCCCAGTCAATACCCCTATTTTAACTCCTCATTGGTCAGGTCACTGGTCTCTGTAGTCTAGGCCATAAATGGCTAATACCAGAGCAACAAGCAAGTGTACATGCCTGACAACGACAGGTGTCTGTGGAGGCCAGGTCTGAACAGCTTCCACACCTTCATGGTAGCAGACACCTCTTTACCTCCAGGTGGGTTATTGCTAGACGGAGATGCTTTAGTGTTGTGTTTGGGAGGTGTGTCGGTTGACCCCATCCTTCGGATGGGAATGCGGCTCACATGTGGCTGCAGTTCACACCTGGGCAGGCAATAGAGAGGCGAACATTTTCACTACTCATGAAAGAAAATGTAGATTTCATTCCATTTTGCAGATACCAATCTTTGTTGACTGTTTTGGATTAAAGAGAAAAATTGGGCTTACTTGCTAAATTTGATGGAGGAAAGAATGTGTTCAGCCCCCTGGTCTTTAGCAGTCTGTGACACATGGAGACATTACAAGACATTATAAACTAAGTGTATATTTATATGGAATATTTAAAAAAAAACAACTGATAATAATGGTAATGTAAATTTGCTCAGTGAGTGAGCTAGCAAGGTAAGCTAACCTCTCTACAGGCTTCTGTGGGGGGATGAGTGATTGTAAGATTTCGGCACCCTCTACCTATGTGGCCAGGACGTATAGGTACAGGCATTCTGGACCAGATCGCAGAACTGGGTCCACCAGTCTCAAAGTCCGGGCAGCTAAGGCCTGTCAACCAGATGAAGAGACATAAATACACAGAACAGAGAGAAGAAAGGCGAAACAAAGAGTGGAAGATGAAACACTAGTAAAACGCATAATCTACATCAGCTGATAACTAAGTGTAAGCGGTGAGAGGTTTGTTTTTCACACGGCTTTGGTCTGTCCCTCGACATGAAAGTTGACAAATAACAAACAGAAACAAGAAAAGAGCAAAGGACCCACACACAGTAACTGCTTCACAAAGGGAGAGTTTTTATTCCAGAGGTTAAACAGAGAGGCGCTAAAAGACAGCAGCACATTCAAGAAAGTTGACATTTGTAGAGACGTTACAGGGACAAACACATAACTGTAGTCTGGTATAGAAGGTTAGCACCACATCGAAGGAAACGGCACAATTCTCGTAAAGAGTATAAAGCCGAAGGTCCTCACTGAGAATGTGACTATGCATACAGTGTTTCCACCTAAAGCTGTGTTTGTCATTTTGGATGAAGATGTATAAGTTTTAGGGTTGAAACAACTGGGGTACAGCACGTACATCATAGTTCACAGTGAGAAAGCAGGAAAGAAAAAAACAAAAAACATTAACTACAGCACACTCCTCCGCCATTTAGCTGGGCATTGATCTACATTGAGAAATCAAACCACATCCTTTCCACTGTGCTAAATGCAGTGGATTCAAGCTACATCAAAATCTTTAGCACGGTAATCTTAGATAAAACTAATATCCAATCAGCACCAGACAGCCATCAGATTTCCAGGTTTTCTCAACTACCTCTAACTTACTGATTTGTTCTCAAAGAGCTGAAATTTGAAGCTAATGCCGTGTTCAGACTATATGACACCAGCGTGATTGTGGCCAGATCTGAATCACATAAGGCACTGGTTGGGGTTGGGAACAAGAAAGAAAAAAGGGTGATGTGGATGACAATAGGGTCTCATAATGGACAAAAAGCTATGCTGCCTCTGGGACAACTCACAATGTCGTGACAAAAAGAGTAGCGTATAAGGTAGGTGTACTATTGCATACATTACAAAACAAAAGGGGAATGATGTTTCCAATACAGTCAGGAAGAATTGTGAAAAGTAGTAACACAAGACAACCAGTATCATACACATTCCTTTGTTTGCTGTTGTCTGTTTACGTCTCTTTCCCTGGAAATCACCTACACCTCGTTCCCAATGATATCACACGCCTCATGAAAGAAGAGATGAAGCAAGATAACTCGTAAACACCTAATCTGACACAGTGACCACTGTGACACACTGAGGTATCATGTAGTCTGAGCCCAGCATAAGTATGAAAGGCTGTTTCTGCAAGAGAAAAACTGGTATAATTATTATTTTTTTGCCTAACATTGCTTGAATTTACAAGAGATTTATGTTGTCAGATCAATGCAACTTAGGTGAGTTGTGCAGAATATCAAAGACAGATGAAGATGGAGGATAGATACCCTATAAGACCACAATATGAGCAGAGTCTTCAAAATCTACTGTTTACGACAAAGCAAGGCACAGCCTTAACTACAATGTGTAACAGCGCTGGACCAAATGTAGCTACAGTGAGCAAAGGCCAGATGTTCTGAAAGCTATTTTGATCCCTTAATGATCTGGCTTATTTGCTACCTCTTGAAAACCGATTGGGTCACAGATATCCTACCTCTGCATCTTCAGTGCAACTAAAATGGCCAGTCCTAAAATACAGACCATCATCAAGTACTTGGATAACAGCACGCAAAAATGAATTACAGACAAATTACTATAATCCAACATTAGCTGAGTAACGTTTACATAAATTCTGAGACAAGATGGTAACTTCTCATAACTGCTTAACACAAGGTATATTAAACTAACCATAGACAGCCTACTACATACCTGCCAAGTTTGATTTACACAAGGAATGTGTTTTATCTGTTTGAATAAATAATGATCAATATTTCTTCATTAGTTTAAGGGAACATGTAAAAGAAAAAAACAAACAAACCAAAAACCTCTACATCATATTTACACCAAACCCAGTGTTAGAATCCCATTAGAAAACAATAAACACCTGCCAGTCAAACTGGTGGGACCATGAGCCAAACAATTTCTTTTCATATCATATTACTTGCTGGCAAACAGCCCCACAAAGCAACCATAATTATCCCAAAAAACTACAAGACTCCATGACCCATAAAGAGGTGTTCACACAGCAAGTGAGTACCAATGAAAGGTTGACCAAAGTAGTAAAGTAAGTAGTAAAGTCATTGACATTCAGTGATTATAGACAAAATAGCCAATGGTGCCGCAAAGTGGGTGGTTCCCGAAATAAACTTCTCTCAACTTTGTGACAAGAAACTGCAGCTACTACCAATGATAGTGATGGATACCGTTTGACACCTGTTGACATGATGGTAAATACACTAAATTGCCAAAAGTATCCGCTCATCTGCCTTCACACGCATATGAACTTGAGTGACATCCCATTCTTAAGCCATAGGGTTTAATATTATGCCAGCCCACCCTTTGCAGCTATAAACAGCTTCAACTTTTCTGGGAAGGCTTTCCACAAGGTTAGGAGAGTGTTTATGAGAATTTTTGACCATTCTTCAAGAATCGCATTTGTGAGTTCAGACACTGATGTTGGACGAGAAGGCCTGGCTCATAGTCTCCACTCTAATTCATCCCAAAGGTGTTCTGTCAGGTTAAGGTGCAGGCCAGTCAAGTTCTTCCAAACCAAACTCACTCATCCATGTCTTTATGGACCTGCTTTGTGCACTGGTGTGCAGACATGTTGGAACAGGAAGGGGCCATCCCCAAACTGTTCCCACAAAGTTGGGAGCATGAAATAGTCTTGGTATGCTGAAGCATTAAGAGTTCCTTTCACTGGAACTAAGGGGCCAAGCGCAACTCCTGAAAAACACCCCCACACCATAAGCCCCCCTCCACCAAACTTTACACTTGGCACAAGTACTGTTGTCCTGGCAACCACCAAACCCAGACTTGTCCATCAGCTTGACAAACAGAGAAGCGTGATTCATCACTCCAGAGAACACGTCTCCACTGCTCTAGAGTCCAGGGGCAGCGTGCTTTACACCACTGCATCCAACATTTTGCATTGTGCTTGGTGATGTAAGGCTTGGATGCAGCTGCACGGCCATGGAAACCCATTCCGTGAAGCTTTCTACCCACTGTTCCTGAGCTAACCTGAAGGCCACATGAAGTCTGGAGGAAATTTCACGACTGGACTTATTGCACAGGTGGCATCCTATCACAGTACCACGCTGGAATTCACTGAGCTCCTGAGAGCAACCTGTTCTTTTACGAATGTCTGTAGAAGCAGTCTGTATGCCTAGGTGCTTGGTTTATACACCTCTTGCGGTGGAAGTGATCGGAACATCTGAATTCAATGATTTGGATGGGCGAGTGATTACTTTTGGCAATACAGTGTACATTAGAAGGTTACAAAGTAATGAGCCACAAAACAATTGCTGTGTGGATGCCCCTTAAGGACTTAAACTAATGAGGGTACACAGTTTCTGGCAGTAGGCTATTCTCTGATCATAATGTCCTGACCAATGTTAGTCTGACATTGGAATGATGCTGTTTTTAACAGCAATTAGATAATTAATCGATGACTTGCCCACAAAAATTTAAAAACAAACCTTTTAAATGTTACTTTAAATCAAAAGAAATGGAGTAAAAGCCATTTTGAATATTTATACCTACTTTAAACCACTTCCAAATATGGCATAATGTGATCAGCCTGTGACTCGCATTGTTTTACAAATCAACATTAGAGTACAACCCAAAAACAACAGAAATAAACAACAGATCAGAAAGTGCTTTGGATGGTTTTACAGAAACTAAAGTCCGACTATGTTCAGTCTATAAAGATAGTCTTCAAAAAATCAAATACAACAACCAATAAATATTTCAAAAAACTAAAAGCAACATTTGTACTACAGCTGAACAACAGCAACTGTGTGAAAAGAAGAAAAACTCCTGGCTACTTTCAAATGAGCACAGTAATGTGGTAATTCATTTTAGCTTATTACTTGTATACACAAAAAGCTTGCTCTGTATGTAATCCATCTTATAATATTATGATGTCTACAGATAATATCTACTGTATGCTCTGAAAGTCCTATGGAGCAGCAGATGTTAGATAGCCAAGCAAATGTCCCTATACACAATCACTCACTACCCAGTCTGCCATGTTTATTAAAGATGATTCCCAGAACTGTGCCAAAGGACAGTGTCACAGCTAGCACTTGATATAAGGTTGATGGGGAAAAAGCATTTCAGTCATAGTTAAAATCTGAGGAACACTTTCACTTTCAAGTGAATATATTATTTACCTTAACCCTCTGTACCCCATAGTGGCTGTGGCCGGCCGCCTGGCATTTCCCCACAACAGCTGTTTTTCTACTACTGTTAGTGTATAAAAATGCTTTTGTGCACACTATATTTTAATAATATCAACACTTAGCAATAAATAGATGGATATATAACAATGTGATATTGTGATAAGTTTTTACTCCCAAGTCAGACCGGCGTTCATCTAGTGAGTGCAGGCTGTGATTACTGCCTCATACTGCAGCATGTGGAGTGTTCATGATTATTTACTCTGGAGGAGGCTGTAAAACTCTGTGAAAGGCGCCTGATACAGGTCGATGAGTTGGTGAAGGGCACCTCTGTCAGATGACAGTGATACTGAGGTGAATTGTTGAGGATTTCCAGATTATCTGTCGGTAAGTGCTATTATTTTTGTAAGCGCTGCTGTTTCGGCCACTGTTAGCCTGTGTTACTGAAACTTTCTTCGAGGTGGATCTAATGATGTTAACGACCCCTTATATGATGCGAGAATGTAATCAAACTGTTTATCAACAGGAAAGTGTGAAATCAAAGGGAAAGCCTAACATTAGCTAGTATACTACTAGCTTATAAACAGCTGTTGTTGCTTAACTGGCTGGTTGTCAGCTGTCTGTAAATGGGAAGGTTGCATGTCGGATCTGCTGAAAATCAGTAGTTGGGACAATATTGGGAATAAATACACATCTTTAAACACATTTTCGTGTATTAGAGCCCTGTCTTCAGTTCAGGAGATGAGGCTTGAGGTGAGGAGGTAGTGGATGAGATGGAGTGTGGGTGGACAAAGGGCAGTGGTTGAGGAAGCAAATGAAGAAGAGGAGGAGAAGGAGATAACAAGACAGACATGTTGAAATGTATAAATGTTAAATGATCATATATAGTTTAAAAGAGATCCTTGTGATCTTTAAAACTAACTTATGATTGACACTTTAAAGCAGTTTTTTTATAGCTATATTTAGATGTTTGAAGTGTTCATCAGATTTCCCCTTGCTTTCAGAACGCTCAGGAATCTGGAGCATTCTAATATAATTCTATTGGGGTATAGAGGGTTAAGGTGCTAATGCTATAGACAAGTAATTTTCAGGTATGTGCAGAAAGAAAAAAAATATACTAGCACCAGTGATGTTTCACACACACACACACACACACACACACACACACACACACACACACACTTTGACCTACATGGAGCACCAGGCAGGTTTCTGAAAAGACAGTCTTTCTCAATCATCTCGCACAAACACACAGGCCCAGTGTCTCACGGTTTAGGTCATAATCAGTCCGGAGTGGGCCCAGTTGGACTGCTGGTGGCTGGCGGTAAGCTCTGAAGGAGCAGGGGACTCAGTTTGGAGAGCAGCCCAGGGCGGGGCAGAGCCTGCAGGGATGGGAGCAAGGTGGAGAGGCTGGGAGGCTGGAGGGAGTACAGACCTGTCATACTGGCGGAGGCTGGGAGGGGACAGGAGCCTGCTGCACACACTGAGGAAGATGAGGAGGAAGAGGAGGAAGGGGGTGAGAGTGGGGGGCGGGCAGGTGTGTGGCTGTTGCTGGGAGACCGTAGGATGGAACGGTGATGATGGGGGGGGCGTCTCTTCTCCTGGGGCTTAGTGTCTACAGAGAAGGAGACACACACACCTGCTCAGAGACATGCAGGGACTGTGGGGATCCATAAAAGTGGCTGAGATGACCCTGCATGCACTGAGACCAAAGTTATTACATTAATGCAAAGCAAATCCAAAAAACATTTAAATCAACTGGAAAAAAAAAAAAAGACAGAAAAAAAATAAAGCAGAAGGATATTGCCCCCCCCCCAAAATTACATTTTATATATCTCACAAATTAGTTTTAGTCTTTATCAATCTTTGGTACACAGGAGATGTTAGACCTATGGGCTGCAATGAGGCTGTGAGCGGAACTTTATTTTGCTGATCGCTGATTGTGCAGTGGCACTGTCTGAACAGTGGAGCTGTGTATGCATACGGGACGCATGAAGAGAAAGTGAAATGTCTATGTAACAGCTGGACAGCACCAGACCCTATTTAACCCTATTTACATAAAGTTATGAAGCATATAGCTTACACTGATTAGTGGACATAAGTGGGTGGATACACGTAAAACAGCATTAAGTCATAAGATTTGTTCTTTCATGCCTTTTTTAACCCTTTTCTAGCATTTTTTAAGGGTTAACAGGAATAGTAGGTATAATGAAATTCAAATAAAAGAAAGGAAAATCTATAATTATCCTAACTGAGACACACATCATGTTAAAATAAGTTAATACTGTATCCATCTGTACTTTGCAACATTTGAGGATTTTGCACCAAAACGTTTTTCCTTTTGGTTTTAATGTTTTTAAAAAATAAATTTAAAAAAATGAATTAAAGAGGGTCATGAAACTTAAACGTCATTTTGAGACTTTAAGGATAAAGTTGGAGGTCACAAAAAGAATGCAGAGACAGCAGCGGGAGGAGAGGTCATGCAGAGGTCATGCAGGGGGTAATGCGGATGTTAAATTTGTTAACATCCATGACAGGAAGCTAATCCCACACCTGGGCCAGTTTCATATCACCATCACAGCAAACGAGATGCTAACTGTCACATAGACAACGACACATCAACCAGCCATGAGCCTTTCTGAACAGATCCAATACCAACAACGACGAGAGGATGGAGATGAAGGGAGAGAGCGAGAGAGAGAGAAAAAAAAAGAGAAAGAGACCTCAAGGCAGAACATGTGATACTGAGAGAAAAAGAGAAGAGGGCCACCAAAAGAAAAGTAAAAAAAATAAAATAAAAATGGCAGCCAGCAGCACAGATAGATAGTCGGGAGCTCAACTTACCCCTGACTGGCCCGAGTGTTTTGTTCCCTCCTCGTCCACTGCTGTTGTGCAGTGTGTGAGTTCGGGGTGGGGGGCAGCCGAAAGTAAAACTCGGGGAATTGTGCATCTTCGGGGAAGGTGTCTGGCTGCTGCTACTTTGGCTGTTGCAGCGGACGCGGCTGAGGGTGTTCTCCGATACAGATCCAGACAGAAAGCTACTCAGGAAAATAAATAAATAAATAAAAATCACAGAAACCCATGACCCAGCTGTTACCTGTGGAGAAATTGGCATCTAAGATAAGAGATGTGTGTGAACCCACTTGTTAAAGCTCTTTGGTGGTGACACTTTGCTGCCGTTGTGGTGTATTCTTGGAGGAGGGTTGGCATGGATGTGTGCGTTCAGTCCTTTGGTGTTGCGGACGTGCTTGAGGATCCAGGCTCGGAGATTTGTCAGGCACGTATGCTCAGACAGCACCAGTCGCGGCCAAGGGTTACACTCTGCCATGTCTAGGGCAGAGATAGCCACAGCACGTCCCACCTGGTGACAACCAAATTTACTTCAAAAATGATATAGATGGGTACAGTTTGTTTACAGAAGGTTTTAGATCACTAACTTTTCAGAGGTAGTTATAGAACACTGTGCAAAAGAGCCAAGCCTCATTTCTTTACATTTTGCCAGAAAATGCAAACTGGGTGCAGCAATTTACTGAAACGTGCAAGCATAAACGGAAATACAGCACTTTAGGTAGTAACAGGTTGTGAAATTCTAATAAGCTTGAAACTCAATATTTGGTATAACCACCTTTATTTCTTCAACACAGCCTGAACTCTCTTGGGAAAGTTTTCCTGTAATTTTTTTTGAAGTCTTGAATGACATTCAAAACTTTTCTTCTGATTTTGGGCTGCTTTTTGCTCCGTTCTCTGTCAAGATGATTCCAAACTGCTTCAACTGAGATCTGGGCTCTGGGGGAGGTCAATCTGTGACTGTGCGTTTTTCTATCCAGGTGTGCTTTTACTGCATTGGCAGCGTGTCTGGGATCATTGTCATGCTGAAAAATTAAGCCTTTGCCAATCAGACACCTTCCAGATGGTGAATCCAAACCACGACAGAGCCTCCACCGTGTTTTAGAGCGACTGTAGACACTCAAGATTTCAAATTTGGATTCATCACTCCATAAGACCTGTTGCCTCTGTTATATGTATATAAAATACTGGTTCATCCCTTAAGGTAGGAGCCTTTGTGTGCTTGAATGATTCATAGGTCCGTGTTAAATGGTTTACCAAACTAAAATATTCATCTGAAAATGGTCAGGTACAAGGACTGGACTGAAAATGAGTTAAAACAAAACAAACAAACAAACAAAAAAGCCAATGCCCAAGGAAAAACTTTCTTCAGAAAGCCTTGAGAACTACTGCTCAAGACTACTTAAATAATCCCAAGAAAGTCTTGCTCCTTAGAAGCCAAATATCAAGAAATCAGAGGTGGATCAAAACCTTTCCACAGTACTGTATGGACACTACTTCAAATTTGTTTGATGAGAACACAAGACAGCGAATTCCACAGAAACAACTACCCTATGCTGTGAACACAACATCAAAACTCTTCAAGCACCCCGCAACAGCACCACAAAGCTCATAAAAAAGAGGAACACTCAAGCCCAGCATAGAACGACCCTGATGAAGCAGTTAAAGTTTGACTTTCATTAGATAACAAAAGTAGCTGTGAAAAGCATGTTTCTAAATGTACCCTTTTCACAGCCAAGGTGCAGTTTCCTGTTATATATTAACTAGCAATTATGTGAGAATGCAACTCAGGGGATGCTGCAAAGACCAAGGCAATGCAGTGTTTCCCATTGGTTTAGGGGGGCTTTTGCATACAAGTGATTTTTCCAATTATTAACAACACAGTTTCTCCTCTGTAAATTTAAACATATTTGCCAAATACTTTGTAAAAATAACCAAGTAATCTATTATCTGCTCTCCATAAGTCTGTCATCCTGCCAATTCCATCAGACCGCAGGACAAAGGCCTCTTTAGGGAAGCAGCTGAATGATATCGAGGGTTGCCACAACAACAACCTGGCTGGTGAGCCAGTTGATCGGTAAAACTAGAAACAGGAAGTACCAGGGTTAGCTCTTCAGCAGCGTATAAACTTTCAAAATAAGAGCGAGTAGGCTTGTCCACTAGTAAATTAATAACAATGCTGTTGACTTGTACCAGACACAACAAACTCCAATGTTTTAGCTGATTTGAACCTTGTCCCCTCTCACAAATGTGTCACTCTCCAAACATTAAAATCAAGGTAACACATAGGTCCTATTGTCCATGCTCATAATTTTCCTTTTACCTTTACCTTGAAGTCAAGGTCACGAAGACTGAAACTCATCCAAGATTTTTAGTAGATGCCTTTATGGTGTGAATCTGAACATCCTAGGTGACATCATTCTTGAATTCTCGGGTTCACAAGATCTTCAATTAAAATGTGACCTCTGGCGTTGACCCAGTTGTAGTAAGAATTTAATCAGGTGATGTAAGGGTCACTGGCCATCTTTTGTGATTATGGTATAAATTGGACTGGTAATTTTGCTGTAATATAGTTAACAAACAGACAGAAAATATAACAAAAACAATACCCCATTCCCCCCTCCAGGGGTGGGGTAGTAATGGAAAATGCTAAAATGAGGTGACAAGGGGGGCTGTTAATACACCTGGGAAGTCCTCCCAAGTAAAGTCTATGCAATGGACACATAATGTAAAGAGTAGTGGAACAAATCATTTTCTATGGAGAGTAAACTGCTAAATAAGGGCTACACATACCTTTATCAATAATAACCACAACACTGGTATATATTTATAATATATTTTATATAACAATGTATATATATATGTATGTCTTCCTACCTGCTCAAATATTTCTGGAGTGTATTTTGGAGGGAAGGATGGAGGTGGAGGGGGGGTGGCTTCGTCCATTGTCATGGCAGGCAGGTGGGATTGTGTTCATGGTTTTTCCTGTGTTATAGTTGCACTCCAGAGTGTAACTGGTGGGTACCCAATTGCAAAAACATGACACAATATAGAGTTAAAACACAAAAGCATGGCTGTGTTTCTGAAGCTTTTTGCAACTTAATTTGTACTGGACTGAGATAATTTGCGCTTGGACACTGGGGCGGATATCAAAACCGAGTAAAAGCACTGAAAATCACATTTCCGAAAAAAGTTTTAAAAATCCCAAAAGTTCAAAATTAAAAAAAAGAAATGTTTCTGTGTGCTACGTGAACTTACTACACTTAAAACAAACTTCAGTAATGTCATAAGTCTGATGTCTGACCTGTGAAGGAGCCCTATTGCCTTGTGAATGGCAACCCGACCACTGCCTTCTTTAGACTGGCCATCTCTCTTGTCTCGTGCATACATGTTTTTCTCAGAGAAGTTACAGCCCAAGAAATCAAAGTGTGCAGAATTCACCGCGATCAGCCTTGGATACAGCATGTTCTCAACCTGCGACGAGAAGTTCTCAGCAATTTAAGACGCATGGGACAAAAACTACTACAAGTCAACTTTAAATCTTACAATAATGAAAGAAACCCAAAAACAAAATTTGAATGTTATTCACAATTTTGCAAAAGCACTGCAAAGAAATGGATAAAATGCAATCATTTTCACCTGCTGGCTCTCGTCAGGAAGGCTATTTCCATACATGAAACACCCACGTTTAGAGGCGTGCCCATGTAAGTCAACATAATATGCCACACACCCCTCCTGTGGTAGCACTGACTTCCCCATCTCTGTCGTAGCCCGGGCGTTTTCCTCCATCATCATGGGGACGTCTGGCTGTGCAGGATTTGCATCTTTCTCTGCATTCCGTTGGTTTAAGGTGACTTCGAGGGCAGTGAGAGAAGGTGCTTCATGCTGGCTTGCAGGTTTAATGTTGAGGGGAGGGGGTTCTGTGTGGGTGGCGCCTTTAGAATGAGTGCTAGACTGTGTTTTGTGCAAGCGGTTGTGCGTGTGGTGGTAGAGCAACAGTGTTTTGGCTGCATAGATGGAAGGGTGTAGCTCAGGGCTGGGGTTCAAGTATTGTCTATTCAGGTTCACACCCCTGGAGTCCGTCCTTTATAAAAGAGAAAGCAAAGAACCATTTATTATTGGCATGCCTAAACCCAAAAGATTCACCTCTGCGACAGAGCACTGGCTTTCTCTGCTGCATTTACTATGTGAGCTGTTTCATAAAGGTTATTACAGGATGACATTTAGATGAAGTAATATAGTACAGAGGGACACGGGTATAATAATCAAAAGAGGAGGCAGCATACCCTGACACACTGAGGACACAGTGTCACCATGTTCCGATACCCCAACACATCATTCTCTGAGACACAGGCTCAATCTGCATCTGGTAAAAAATTCAACACATCTCACCTGTGCTGGCTCTTCTAACCTCCTTATGACCAGTAGAAGTGATGAACCTCAACTAAACTCAGCCGTAGTCAAATTCCCATACCAATTTGATTTCCAAAATGTTATGTGTATAGCCAGTGCAATTTCCATAACTGGAATAGGGGCAGGGTTTCTGCCATTGTATTACAAATGGTGGCATCTTAAAAGATATTTTTTTATTTATTTAACAAAAGTCATGAAGATAGATAATAGGTAGATAATACATCTTATGAGTGCACTGTACTCAATTATCACACATCAAAACTGAATAAAAAAATAAAAAATAAAAAGTTAAAATATTAATGAAGAACTAAGCAAAAAACAGATTTTGACTTAACACCATTTTCCCTGCACAGCAGATTGGCTCCTGTGTCCAGGTTAACCATGATTTGCTGCACTCTCATTGGTATAGCCTAAAATATTGCTGGAATTGTGAAATAAACTCCCCACTGTCTCTCTGACTCCCCCTCCCCGTCTCAACAAAAAACTAAGGAAAATTGAAACCTATATAGCTCCACCACATCATAGCAGATAGCAGGTGGGCAGATTTACATTAACTGGGTGCAAATGCAGCCGCACTAAATTGCATTTCACTTCTGAGTTAATAGTAGCCACTGGGCTTAAATTTTTTTCTAGTGAAAACTACATTGGGGCTTAAAGAAACCTCATTTTCCCGCTTGATTTCTCCTATGAACAAGCTGATTCGCTGGCCACACATGTGAACAAATCTAGGTCTTACATACTTTTTAAATGTATGCACATGTTAGCAGAGACCTTTAGCGGAAAATGTGAAGGCAACACCACAGGATAATAGGAAGAAGTGCACACAGTTATACAAAAACGTAATAAATATTTTGAAAATTCAGACACATTTCCACCATAAGGAAAAACAGTGTGTCATCAGTGTAGTTTACAAATATCATATGCCATATCCCGATGACATTGTAAGGTTACCTCATTATTGCACTTCTGTAGGCAAGGTTGCCATTCAAATTAAAATATTACTGAATTGGCAAAAGACAAAGGGTGCTCATTTTTAATGGAATATATATCCAAGTGTAACTGCAATAAATGTGGATCTACAGTTGTAAGGCTTCCTATGTTCAAAAACACAGTTGATCATCTTATGTTACTGTTAACTGCTCTGTAGCCTTTTAACAGGCTCACCATCAAACTAGCTTTGTGACAGTAATGGCAGAACAATGCAGCCTGACAATACACGATGTCTCGAACCCTATTTATAACGCGCTTCAAAAACACTGGAGTCGTGGTGCTCACTACTCTCATGATTATTACTGACAGAAAACTCTCATGTCTCATCTAAGGCTGTGCACGTACATGGATGTGAAACTCTTACCTGTAGTGTCCGCGGACAACACCGTCTGGGTTCAGCATGGGAATGAGCTTGAACACAAACATGTTACGCAGTGCGTGTGCACGTGGGTCATCTCTTCTTAGGATGAAGTTAAGGAAACCGTTAAACACAAAGGATGAGGGAGTCTCCCCGGGGTGTACCCGACTGCTGAGAAAAAACACCTGGGAACACACACAGACACACAAATGGCAAGCACTAAATTCCCTGTTTTAGCTGTTATTAACGTCACAATAACCTCAAGAGTTTTACATAGTTTCATATCATTAAAGGTCTTATAATAAATCTACTATTATATACCATTAACACTGGAGGGTGTGCTAAAATTAGTATTTAATAGTCATTCTTGTCTGACAAAAGGAAGAGAAAAATATTTAAATGAGAATTTATCAGAAATTTGGCTGCATTAAAATACCTTGAGGGAGTGTAGCTGTAAATGGCTAAACTTACATCCACATTTGATACGATTCACAGCAAAGTGGCAACCATAGACCACAGAAAGTAAAGGACATTCAGCGAAACAACCACTGGTGATGCAAAGTGGGTGAGACCCGAGATAAACTTTACTCAAATCCTAGGCGTGTGATTGAAGGCTACTACTGATTGACATATGACCTGTTACTAAAATTCATCACAGGGTTACCTAGGCAACCAGAGCCTGGAACCAGCCGTCAGCTTCAAAGTAATACACGGTGACAGAATCGCTTCCAGCGTGGATGCAGTTTAACAGAAAGCCAGCTAAGTTTAGCTGCACTAAAGCACATAAAGTGATATAAACCGAGTGTAACACAAATCCAGTACTAGTCTAGTACTATCTAGTGGTCATAAATTGGCTCTTAAAGTTTCCAAAATTGATGCTTCTACCTCAGCAATACTTTTTTTTTTCCCCAGAGCTCTGACATACAGTCAGAGCTAATAACCAAAAACATGATTGTCCTATTCCTGTTGGGACACTGTCATATAAAGTAATTAATTGGGTTATCAGTTCTTTAGGTGATGAGAAAATACAAGTGTTAGTTTGGTGACTATTAGGCTATATGTATTCCCCTTGCTTTACTTGTGGTCAAGCAGCCCTTTCTGTAAAGCTGGGAGGTGGTATTGTTGCCAGGGGGCCTGGAAGAATGCCTGTAGTTTTCTTTACTCCTAAAAACTTATAAAAACTCTCATAATGCTGTAAAGACAAATTTTCACAACACTGGATCTTTAAAGGATAGTGATTGTGCTTTTATGTATGATTAAGTGATACCCTTTTGCCAGAGAAGCGGTGTGGTCTTGGAGTGTTGGTGTCAGGAAACAGCTTAGGCAGACGGGCCTCCCTCTCATCCTGCATCCTGCTGCAGTTGGTCACAGTGAGAAGGTCCACCCTATTGCCATCTAGAGAGTGGCACAGCAGCTCCCTATGATAATACACAGTGCCTGGAGTACTAGCAGCAGGAGCAGTGAAGGAAAGAGTTTGGGGAGAATTTTTAGAATAATGTACTCATGTAACTGGCAGGCAAAATAATAATAAATTTAAAAAAAACAATTAAGGTACTTGAAAAGATTCAAGACTTGTGTGTGTACGTAATCATATCATTTGTGTGTTTTACCTGCTCGGACTGAGCTGAGCAGCATTGGGGTAGCTCTCATCCAACTGCTGCAGCATCTCCTGGCACTCAGTGTAAGAGAATGGGTAGCAGAAGGAGAAGTAGGTGGTAGCCCCTCTCACCTCCAACAGCCGATGAGTGAATGAAAGGATGAACTGGTTATCTACGATCTGGAAAGCAGCAGAAGGAATGAAGAAGAGGCATATTTTTAGACAGCTAATAATAGCCTGACAGGAAATACTCTGCCTCATAGGCTCCCTGTTGCTCACATCCTCTCCCTGACAGGCTCAGAGTGTACATCTACCTCAGATGTTGGTCTGTCTCGTATCCTTTCCCACCGAGTTTTGCCCGGTAAAGTGCGAACAAGGGGAGCCATGCCTTGGCTGTAAAGCTTCCTCTGATTGTTCATGTTCATGACACTGATCTTCAGTAACTTCCCAGGTGCTGCCCCCTTCACGCTGAAGTAAAACCACGATCTGAAAAACCACAATATGACATAGGATACGTTAAGTCACCTAATGCAGTCAGGTTTGTGTGGTTTAAAAAAAAAAAAAAACAATAATTAAGTTTTGTTTACCTATTTCCATTCTCGTGCTCTGTGCCAGCACAGTCTGGCTGCGTCCACACATTGAACTCATAATCAGGAGTGAGGTTTGACCCAGAGGATGAGCTCCCACTCAAAGCTGTGTCAGAAGAAGGGCTGGGGTTGCCCTTCTCCACCTTCTCCACACGGGCCAGGTTCCCTGAATCAAACCTGGAGCTAAACACAATATTCCCAAAGCGAGCCTCCATAGCTCTGAACTCCGGCCTCTTTCACTTTTCTTGTTTGTGAAGTGCCCGTCAGAAGTCTGACATAGATCAGCTGTCATATAATCAGAAAAAGAAAAATATACTTATTCTGAGAGAAAACATGAAAGGGGAATGGGGATATGGAGCCAAAAGAACACAGAAACAGAAATTATAGCAAGAAGCTATACACCAATCAAGCATAACACCTGCCTAATATTGTGTTGGTCCCCTTTTTGCTGCCAAAACAGCCCGGATCCATCGACGCATGGACTCCACTAAACCCCCTGAAGGTGTGCTGGGGTATCTCTGGCACCAAGATATATACAGCCCCATACACAACAAATTGCACTGCATTGTGCATTCTGACACCTTCCTATCAGAACCAACATTAACTTTTTTGGCAGTAGCTTGTCTGTTGGATTGGAACACAAAGGGCAGCCTTCACTGCCCATGTGCATCAGTGAGCCTTGGCCAGCCATGACCCTGTCTCTGGTTCACCACTGTTTCTTTCTTGGACCACTTTTGATATATCCTGACCATTGCAGACCGGGAACAGCCCACAAGAGCTTCAGTTTTGGAGATGCTCTGACCCAATTGTCTAGCCATCACAATTTAGCCCTTGTCAAAGTTGTCAAGTCCTTATGCTTGCCCATTTATCTCCTTCTACCACATCAACTTTACGGACTAAAGCTCCCTAATTTATCCCACCCACTAGCAGGTGCCAAGATGAAGAGATAATCAGTGTTTTTCACTTCACCAGTCAGTGGTCTTAACGCTTGATTGGTGTATATACAGAGATGGCAAATCACAATGTCAGTTTTAGAGATGCACAGCGACATCCCGAGGCCATTTCAGAAACTACAACCACTACAACCATGACCACAACCAACAACGTAAAACATTTTCTACAATTACGAGCCAATGTCAGCTTTATTCGTGTAGCCAGGCACTGTGTCGTAGCTACACGGCTGCTTCCTTACATCATTAATAAAAAACTGTCTATCGAGATGAAATCACGTTTCAGTGTATCAACAATAAGCAACAACAACAACAGCTGACCGTGAAATCGAGGACAGTGTAAAAGGGGGAGTGAACTAACGACTGCGAGCATTCCAGTCGGTTCATAAAATGATTTCACATGATTTACGCCAAATCAGCGACCGCTAGCTAACATCAACTACATAGCTCATTAGTGCCCTACCTTAATGTTGCACACAGCTAGCATACGTTTCTAAGCTACCGAGGCTAACTTAGCAACGGAACTAGCAGTCATTGCTATGAACGGACACTTTTTTTTTATTATTGTACGTATTTTGTTCGTATAGCATCCCGACACTTAAACTGCACTAGCGTCTTTACGTGAAAATATGAATTGTCTATCTTACCAGGTTATTTCTGATCGATGTCCATTTTTGTTTTCAACGTCTTTCTCGACCCTCAATTCATTGCTCTGTATGCTGCGTTCAGGGTTATCCGTAGAAATGACGCTGCCTGGAAATTTCCTTGCGTCTTATCCTAACAATTTGCTGGATATATTTTTGTTAATTTAATTGTGGCGAGAAGTGTTATTTTTAAAACGAGTTTAAAGTCATTCTATGCATTGATCTGCTTATTATAGTGAACATTCGAATATAATTATTAGATTTATTAGATTTATAAATATGCAACTGTATACAAATTAAACTGTTGTTGTTTCATTAAAAACACACACACACACACAACAGAAAAGAGCAATAAGGAAGCTTAACTTCAATGCAGGCTCGCTTTACTTGCCAGATCTCTCGAATCATTTGGTTGCAACACTGCAGTCATATTATGCACTCAGAATAAGTAAAAACCTGAAAGACCAGTTTTACAAAGACGTCCTGGGCCCGAGGGCCATAACCTCCTCACCATCTCCACCTCGAACAAATTCATTAGTAGGTTTAAATGTAGTTGATTTTACTGGAGACACAATTACAAAACACCAATCAGTGTTTATTTAATCCTTATAAGAAAAAGTTTGACTGATTGCAAGACTCCAACATTTTACACCACATCCTGAAGGATCTCAGCTTCCTTAGGAAATAGAGCCTTCTAATCCCCTTTTTCCATTTCAGCCTGTTGTTGATGTGGACACCCAGGTACTTGTACTTCTCCATCACATCAACATCCTGTTCCATGATAGACATGGGTCATGTATCTGTACCCTGATGCTGTGTGCCCTTTACTGTCTGGTCTTTTTTACCCTAAGAAATAGAATATTTCTCCCACAAAATTATCCACTAGTGCCCTTTACTCCTTCTCCTACACATCACTAACCCACCCCATGATTGATGAAGTGTCAGAGCATTTCTGTAGGAGTTGTACTAAAAATCTGAGGTGATGAGGAATGGAGACAGCACAGTCCCCAGTGGAGCTCCTGTACAGTACATGAGACAGAGCACTGTCCAGTCTCATAATACATAGCTTCTCTCTTAGTATTAAAAATAATAATAATGCCTTACTCTTATATAGCGCTTTTCAAGGTACCCAAAGACGCTTTACAATTTCAAGCACCATTCATTCACACCTCAATCATATTTGGTGGTGGTAAGCTACTAATGTAGCCACAGCTGCCCTGGGGCAATCTGACAGAGGTGTGGCTGCCAATTCGCACCTACGGCCCCCTCCGACCACCACCAAACACACAACCACATTCACACTTAGGCAATGTGGGTCAAGTGTCTTGCCCAGGGACAGCACAAGCTCAGACGGGGACTCGAGGTGAGCACCTACCCACTGCGCCACTGCCACTTAGCACTTGGATAGTGTTACATATGATCGAGATGTCAAAGAATGTGATCCTCACTATGCAGCCATTTCTATCTAGATGGCACTCATTCTGCAGCATGTAGATGCTTTTGCATCATCCACTCCCAAATTTGGTACATATGCAAACTACACAGGTATATTAACTCAGGTTGTAAGTGTGACTTACAAATGGCTAGCACAGGTCCTCAGAACTCGGGGGTGATGCCATCAGAGCTAGCAGCCTTGCTCTAGTGTAGTTTCTCCAGCTATCAGCAAACCTGACCAGAAGTCACCAAGCACGGGTGTATGGGAGTGGGGTGTCTGATCCACAAAGCTCACTTGGGTGGAAGAAGGGAAGAAGGGCAACAACAATGAAGCAGAGGGTTGTGGAGTAAACCTGCAGAAGAAACTGTTCAGCTCATTTCCTCTCTCCAGGCTGCCCACTGGTTGTCTGTCTGTCACCTAATTGAAGACTTATTGTTCATGAAGCAGCATTCAGTCCAGAATTTGATATATTCTTGACTGTTTTGATAGTGTTGATAATTTTTTTCTGTTTTTTTATATGTATTAATACACTTTTGTTATTTTGGGGATATTGGAATAAGAATGTTTTAGATTATTCTTTTTTGTCATATCTGATTTTTAAAAATAAACAATAAGTTGTTTGCCAAAAAAAGAAAACCCCTGTTGTTTTAATTTGAATGTTCTAAAAGCATTCCCATTGAAAAAAAAACCATCCAGTTACAGAAAAGATAAGAAATAGCTTCCAAAATTCCCTGTACAATACTAGTGTGCTGGCAATGCCGTTTTTCGCTGTGTTACTTTGAGGAAGTAATATACATATACCTGGCTCATTCAGCCTCCTGAGACCCAGGAAAAAAATATTTTGATTTAGTTTTTTCATATAAATCAAGCTTTGTGGTAATTTGTATGTTTATTTACTTGGTTCCATTTGGTCTTGTTCTCTCCCTCCTAATTTTTATACATTACTGATAAAGATTTATTCATGCCACCTATACACTGTTTCACAATTTTTCATAAAACAGCACATTCTTTTGCTGGTGCCCAAAAGTCTGGATAGATAAATTAATAAAATGCAAAACGCTCGTCTGATGTTGTTTTAGTGGACAAGCTTTTCAATTAGAGTAGGTTTTGGTGTTATTCTTTTTGTTGTTACTGAAATGTTTTCATAATATTTAAACAGAATGAACGCCTACCCAGACTATCTCACCACCTTCATCTCTATCCCCGTGTGTGTGTGTGTGTGTGTGTGTGTGTGTGTGTGTGTGTGTGTGTGTGTGTGTGTGTGTGTGTGTGTGTGTGTGTGTGTGTGCGCGTGTGTGCATGTGCGTGTCTGTAAGGAGTTTGTTAGTGAAGTGGTAATTCCAGTCATGGATCATAAAAATGACAACACATACACCCTACGATTACACTGTTGACTGTTGGCCTGGTTACCTGGCACTTAGCCAGTGCATTGCATTTGTATGTGTGCGTATGTCTGCTAAAAAGTAAACAGTCAGTGCACAAAGCCCCAAAGCTCCAGCAAAAAGCAGTGAAGCAAAAAGAGATCAGAGCAGTGTTTTGCATCGTGTGAGGGGGGAAAAAAAGGATAAAGAATGACAAAGAAATGCAGTGCAAAAAAATGAGAGCATAAAGCATACTCGATCACAGCAAGCCGGTTTGCTTTGATACATTTTTCAGTCTCATTTTGAATTGAAAGTGATCTTTAGTTTCAGGTGCATGGTGTAGTTTGCTCGTAGCATGGATATGACTGTGTAGTGCATAACATAGTCTAATTCATTTATAAAAATCATTAAGAAAGAAAATTTGAGTGAGAATGGATGGAGTGATTGTAAACTGGTAGCAGCATAGAAGAACAAGTATTAGTAGAGAGAGACAGAGAGAATCAGATCATTTTTGTTTTTGATTGTGTACAGAAACTTATAAGCTCCCATTCTGTCCTGTGTTTTTAATGCATTGTTGTATTTCAACAAACATCACACAACATTTGTCAGCTACATTGTAGAAACATTAAACTTATTGACTGATAGCACAGACTGCACCAATTATTCAAGCATACATAGCATGGGGACAGATCTGTCAAATGTATTAAAAATGTCTTTGCATGGCTCTCTGTCTCTCTGTCCTGTTCCCACTTTAACTAGGCCTACGATATTGCTTCTGACCTGACACACACACACACACACACACACACACACACACACACACATCTATTTCCTATTAAAGTCCCCCCCCCCTTTTATTCAACCACAATATCAGAGATTTGCTTCCTGCTGGTGAGGAGAGCAGCATTGGCAGAGCTGTGTGTGTTAGCAGGATGTCACCTGGACCTTTGTTTGACCTAGCTTCCCAACTGACTGACCTGCCACTCATTAGTCCTGACCCTTGGTTGGCTGGTGAGAAGGTGAAAGAAAAGGTCATGACTTGAGTGGCAGCCAGTTATATGGCTGTGTGGACTAAACAAAGGGACAGAGGCAGGAGAAGCAGACAGCTGCCATACAACTTCAAACTGGTCCTTAGAATCAAAACACATACTATACACATAAAATATATGCAGATGGACCAGTTGATATAACATAGAGTTAATCATGCATTTAATTTAAATATAATATATACTTGTATTTTTTTGGCAACTGTGGGCAAAATGTTATGATAAAAAGGTTCTGTTCTAACTTACTGTAACCTTGTTTTGTTAGATTTGCTTTGGGATTATTTTCCCGGGCAGATATTTGGTTTTGCTACCACGTTTTATTCCACTCTACAGTGAGGGAAATCATTTTTGACCCCTGCTGAATTTGTAGGTTTGCTGTCTTTAAAATAAATTAACAGTCTCTAATTTTAATGGTAGTTTTGTTTTAATGGAGAGCGATAAAATATCAATTAAAAATAAAGAAAAAAACACATTACATAAAAGTTATAGACTGATTTGCATGTCATTGAGTGAAACAAGTACTC
>JAMQGT020010704.1:0-11979 GCA_024447675.2 Pterophyllum scalare | reverse complement strand
GCTATGTAGCACTTCGTTCAGTTACGTATTGCTGAGGGTCATCACGTCTGTCTGGCACCCAAAACAGCAGATACTTTGGCTTTCAGCCCCGCTCCTCTCGATCCCATTTTACTCTTGCCATTCCGGATTTCTACAGAGGCAGCAGTTGAGTGTCAAGTTCATCTGTGGTATCAGCTGTCTGGAATTGGAGTCAGATCAAAGAGGGATGGTGAAAAGAGTGAGATCCACACCCCATTTCCTAACCATACAAAGAAGCTAAGGAGCAAACCCCTCTCTCCTGGGAGTTGTAATGGGAGCGGTCTTTTACCCCTGTGTGCCACAGCCATTTGGGCCCGCCCAGTGGCACTACAGGAACGGACAGTTTGCAGTGATGGATGAGGTCTTGCATAGTCTGGAGCAAAGGTAGCCAGTCCCTAACCCCAACAACTCTTTCCCTAGTAAGCTAAAGTGTCACATATATGACTGTCAGTGACCTCAAAGCTCTCTGAAGCTTCTGTAATGTCTTATCATAATATATGTAAAATAATGTACTTATTAATTATGCCACACCTTAAAAGACCTGCATTCACTCCATATTTGTCCATGTCAGACTGGTGTTCTTATCTAGTCCACCATGAAGAACTATCCCCTCCCACTCCCCCCGAAACCTAGAGCAAATCGAGTTTGGACCGATCCGCTGCCCAATTTATCTCAAATCCTCGCTGATGCAGATCTAATTTCAGCCTCTTAGTACCACAAACAGGAAGAAGCAGCAAGTCGATAAACAGCCCATGGTCACTGTTGGAGGGAGTGAAGTGTGTTGGAGTGGGGCGAGGCGGAGGAAAGCAAACATGGTGACACAGTGGAAAAGGAAAGCAGGAGAGTTGTCATTATCCTTCATCAAGTCCATCACTCACTCCATAAGCCTCTGGCCTTCTAATTCCTGCAGTAAACTTAATTATGGGAGTATGTAGGCAAAGCATAAAAGCATTTTAAATACACTAAAAACGCTAAAAAAAAAACCTGTATATAATCTGCTCAAATTACTGGAAAAGTAGAAATGGCATTTTAATTTTTAACTCCACATGCATTCTTGTTTGTGCACGATAAAATTTTCAGCCTTATAAACAGAAGTTAAATGACCTGTGATATATTACTAATGAATATATTTAGATGTATTTCAATATTTTAAACCTAAATAGAGATTTTTTTTTTAAACTTTAAACTTGTTTTGTACTACTTGATTTAGGGTGGGAGAGTAATTAAGGTAAAGTTTAAATATTTACATATATGGAGACCTAATTTATATAGATATGTTATTGTATGTACATTGATGTATTTACATAGAAGGAGAATGTATTTAGATAGGACGGAAGTACACAAATAAATGTGGTGATGTGCACTAGGGTCAAGCATCTCCACTTTGGTCTCATCTGTTCAAAGGACATTGTTCCAGATGTTTTGTGGTTTGTTCAAATTCAGATTTACAAACCTAAACTATGCTTCGGTGTTCTTTTTGGGGAAAATTTGGTCTATGGAAAAAATGGAAATAAGTTTAAATTGGCCGGCAAAGAATTTCTTTACACATAACAAAAAGGAAACCTTTATCAGAAAACACAAACTCACACGCCAACTTTGGCTTTTAGTTCTTTTAAATCAAAAGCTAACTCAAAGTGGGTAAAGTTGTTGTTTGTTCTGTTCAAGTTTGTTCTTTTCATCTTTTTTTTCTTTATCTCAGTGTTCAATCTAGTTTAGTTCTTTAGTTTCAAGATCTATTTTGGTTCTTCAGTTTTTCAGTTCTTCTATTGAGGTTCCATGTTTGGACACAATAGTCCCATCATTTCTGTTTAACCGACAAAATAATTCACATCTGCAATAATGCCATTCGCAGCATTAACACACATGGTTACACACACACACACACACACACTCATGCATAATGTATAATAGCAGGTTGTTAAACCGGTTTTTAAATGAAATAATAATAAAAATAATACATGTTTAACAGGTTTTCATCTAAGATACACTGTACACGTGTTAACCTCTTCACTTTTGGGGAGCTGTCAGACAAATAAGCTGTTCAAACAGCTTTTAAGGATAAAATTCCAGCAGCCAGATGCAATCCTGTACAACTGCTGCCTGAGTACTGAACATTACTGGGATTTAAAATGTTGAGCTGCACCATCGAGTGTAAGCTGGGAAGATAGAAAGATGTGTGAGTAGGAAAGGTTTTCTCAAAGAATAAAGATGAAAATTTTACACTGAAATATATCATTTACTGCCAGTGGTGAGTCAAAAAGGCAATGTCCTATACAAAACATGTTTAAATCTTTAGAAAGACACAAATCTGTGCAGGTTTAAAGAGTAAAGGAAGCAGTCACGAGTTGACAGAAAAACCAGATGGTAAGTGGAAGCACTCTGTTAAACCCCTGATCTAATATTTCAAATGAAAGGCTGGTGGAAACAGCATGTCAAAGACAGAATATTTCATAATTATAGCATTTTCTATCTAGTGGATTTTTGTGACATCAGAAGAGCAACATGACCTAATACAATGTAATTACACAGTGGGAATGAAAGGCCCAAAAATATGATTGGATTTTTGGTTTTCTCATGTTTGAGTTGGAATTGGACATGATATTGTTAATAAAGATGTTGGGAAATACTATAAAAATATCATTACACACTACTGATGTATAATTTTCAGGACAGTAAAGGTGTCATAGTAAATCCACAGATAACACAGGATAAAGTCACGGTGCATATATTTTCCTTTACAAGGTGCTGATTTTTCACACATTCTTTGCTTTGTACATTTTCATGACTTCAGTCCCAGAACTCTCCAACCTTCTCAGGAGTATAGAATTTACCAGGGAAACCTTTTTCCCCTGGGCAGAAACAGCTGGATATTTCTTTTTTAGGAAAGGTTTTACCAAAACAAAAGGCTTGTAAACAACAAGAAAACTACAATTTCCTCTCATTTCTGAGCATGCAGGAGCATGCAAAGGGGTTCTAAATTAAATATTTGTGTGGAATTATCAAAAAATCATTGTCAAATAAAATTTAAAAAAAAACTTTGCCTCAAACAAAGTGACAAAATTAAGATGAGACTTGTTGCAAGCATTTTGGAAACTGCAAATATGAAAACCAGAAATGGGGCAAAGAGCACAAACGGGCTTAAGTTCAGATGTAATTATGTTGTGAGCAGCAGTGCATAAGTGGTCAGTGCTGGTGGCATGAAGAAAGGTACATGGGGAATAGGGGAAGGTCAAACATCAGATGGGACCCTACCTGACCCCTTCAACACACCACACAGGGGACTTTATAAGGGAATCCAATTTAGCCCACTGAGCCCACTGCATCTTGTAAAAGTCAACAAGCTGTCACTCATATTTTCCTTCTTCTCTCATCCACCCCAGTCTCCTTTCCTCTCACTGTCTTCCTCTTGCCTCCTTCAGGAAACTCCCCCGTCAAAGCACAGCTCAGCTTCTAAAAACAATTCAGGTTTAAGCTGGTTTAAATCCATAAATAAATCCACACTACTCTTTCAACAGCTTACTGGATTTTTTTTTTCTCTTTAAGCTATCGAGTATGAAGGTGTTCTCTACATCAAGGAGACCATAATAAAGTAATTTTATGACAGTTTGAAAATGAAAGATAAGATATGACTCGGCATGTGGATGTTGTTAAGTTTGACATATGTAGGAGAGAGTGAATCTGTTCCAAAAACTGATTTTAGTTAATTCACTTTAGGACAGGATAGATTACATAAAGAAGAGGAAAGATAAATGGACTGAACAGGAAGATATGAGAGCGACCAGGAAGCAATTAAGGAGATTCAAGCATATTAGTAGGATACATTTTGGGGGCCTGAGATTTTCAGATTTGGTCACTGTTGGCCATTCTATGCAGTATTCTTGGTCATGCTTGCATCACCTCAGCTGCACTCAGGGCCTTTTCTTTCTAATTTTGCTTCAGTCCCAACTTGCCATGCTTTTAAGTTATAGTTCAAACTGTGTGTGCTCATTCCCTTCAGGAAATTGCAGGTACCTGAAGTGTAATGCACCTTCTCACCAAACCTGCCTTATAATGCCACATGAAACTTAGTCACAGGGTCTCCCGAAAAGCCAAAAGCATTACATTACATTTTATTAGACTGAGAGAAAAGAAGAAATGTCTGCCAAATAATGACTTGCTGATATCAGTTCCGGCGTGAACTTTGTATTGTTTGTTGTGATCTTCTGTTTTATTCTCTCATTCATGTTCGCTCATTGACTTTAATACCACATAAACCACAGGATTAACCTCCCAGCGCTCACTGTCAGAGGAGCCAAGCTGTTACATGAGAAACACAGAGCTGACAAACAATGACCACAACACCAATATAAAGAGGGTGTTGGTCCTTAAGTACCTTAGTATCATAAACACATAGGTCTATTTTGGGTTTTTAAGTAGACTATCATTTTATGAGAGTCAGTGAACAACATTAGAATTAAGAGACATGAAATATGATTTATAACATCTCTACACAACCTGAATATGTCAGGAGAGGACTGGTTCTGGTAATGGAACACATGACAAATTACATGTTGTGCGTATGTGTTAAGTGGTGTTATGTCTACTATAGGTCTCGTCCCATAATACTGAGGACATGTTGGCTGACAATGATAAATTTACCCCTCCCCACCCCAACAAATATACAGGAGGAATCAGCTCTGTCAGTCTCCACACTCGGAACAACAAAGGAGGCTCAGCACAAAAGAGAAACCTGACCTCTTGTAGCACGAAGAGCTGCTTTCATGTGAAATGGAAACCATCTTGTAGCAATGGTTTGGATTGGATTGTGGTTACTGTTTACTTGTCCTGTGCAAAACATATTGTGATAATATAATGGAGTCTTCCTTCTTTGTTAGTTACATGAGGATGCCTCTTTGCAAAGTCAAAAACGAATTCAAAAGCAAGGTAATAAAATTTTTATTAAAAAAGAAAGACAGAGCATTCTGATTTCTCAGAAACAGAAGTGCTAATCATCCCAGACTGTATTTTTGCTATAGTATATAAGACATTCAAATTTCCAACACACATTTTTTTTCACAATTTTATCTTCACTAATAATGAATACCCCCCCAAAACTAAATCATGATGTAACAATATTAAAACATCTCAAGGTAAAACTCATGAACTGAATACAAAAAGGTGAAGAGCAGAAAACAGGAACATACATAGATGTTTTTCATCAGATGCTGCCCTCCAGAGTTACAAAAAAACCTGCAGCGATTACAAACTCAGAGCAAATGAGAAGCATTTCTGCAGATGTATGTCCAAATATTCAGTAACACACACTTTTTAGACTTGTACCATCACTGTGCCCCTGTGTATATCACAAAAGGCTTTTTTATAGTTATTAAATTTAGTTATTAAATCAGTTATTATATAACTGCTGACAGACTGATACACAGCTTTGTAATCTGTTTACTGTATGAGTGCATTTGCATGATTTCACTAGACTAGAATATTTGCTGTCAGGAAACAGACTATCAGGGTCACCAGAGATGTCAAGAGGCACGGAGAACCACTTTTTTTCATTCTTCTTTCTGTTAGAAAACAACCAAAATTTGGGGTAAACTCAAGCTTGGCTCATAAATGCAATTGTCATAGGCCACTTATTATGCCGCTCAGTAGGCTGTATCATCTACAAGAATGCCAGGGTTGTGAAAACATTACCTGTGTTCAAGGCTAGTGGTCCCAGCGAGATGGCTTCCCGGTCATGATAGGGAATATCCCTTGCCACTCTTTTGTGGTAACCTGGGTAGCAATGCTGCAGGAAACAGAGTGATTACAGGGGATGAAACTTTGCAATAAGCTGTATACAGGATTTTTTTTTTCCCTGTGCGAAAACAAATACTCATAAGTAGTACGTACAGCTGTGCAGTTGTTCTGTCTCAAAACACACAGGTGGACCTGGCAGTGCAGGTAGATGGATGAAAAGTTGGTAAAGGTGAACATCCTGAATGAGAAACGGGCTACAGTGGAGACGCCATTCTGAATCAGCTCTACTGTGCCATCTGCTGGATTAGGACACCTAGGTAACAGCATGAGGTTAAAGCTGCAATGTTAGTGGGCAAACAGCTTAGCCAAGATAAGATCGTAATTAAAGTTGACCCATCATCAAAAAAAAAAAAAAAAGATTGCTTCTTTACTCTGTAGTGATGAGATCCCAGCGGACTGGGCAACTGGCATCATTGAAAGGCGTTGCCCAGCAAGAGTCCAGAATAGTGGAGATCTGCCGCTCATCAACTCCTTGTGTCTGCACCTCAATGAATAACCTCTCATCTATTTCCATCTCTAGGTTTCTGTTTCTGGTCAAAGGGAAGTGGAAGCCAGGGTCGTTGTAGGGTATCATCCTCAAATGATAGCGGCCTAGGCCAGATGGAAGCCTCTTGTTCACGATACTACAAAAAATACATGAGGACAAGAAAAGTTTTCAGATTTTCAGTTTCAGTTTTTTCAGATTTACAATTTATAAATGGGTCAGGTGTATGTGGAATTTGGTTACATTAATATTTATACAAAAATATGTAACACAAATTAAGGGAATGCACATCACACTATGTACCTTTGAAAAAGTCACAACCTGTCATGGCTGGGTGCTAGCAAGGCAGGGAGGACCTCAGAGCAGGACGCAAGGCAAGAACTGATTTGGTTTATGGCTTTATTCAAAAAAACACTTAAACATAAAACAGGCCGATGGGGAGCCCACAACACAAAACTCGAAACTTAATACTTGAGAACTAGAAATAAAACACACATCCAACATCACAGAGATATAAAGACAAGGAACAGAGGAAAACTAAGGGCTTAAATACACACAAGGGGATTAGGGCAAGTGAAAACACCAGGGGACGACAGGTGAACCAAATGAACCTAATGACACAAGGGAAGCAAAACTAAACACAAAGCACAGGGAACACGAGACTGTCAAAATAAAACAGGAAATGATCGACATAACACACGCAGACTAAACACAGAAGACGTAATAAGGGGATCACGCATACTAAGAAAAACTAAAAAGAAACAACCCAAAATAGTGACACAGAACTAAATAAAAAGGAAGTCAAAACATTGGGCCGCCGGCCCAGGACCATGACACAACCACAATGTCATATAACCAAAAAGAAAAAAAAAAGTAAGAAGGATGTAAGCACGATGGTGCTGTAGTTATCACCTCTCTACAGGGTTGATGCCCACATCCATAGACAGGGCCTGAGCCAGAGGATAGTCACACGAGAAGTGTAGGTGGATGCTCTTCTCCCGACTAATGAGGCCATCATGAGGGTCCACGTCCCCGCTGATGGTGTTCTTGTAACTGAAATGGGTCCCGTTGCTCTTAAGAGTAAGAAGAAAAAAAGAGTTTATTTTAGAGTTCCATCAAAAATGCTCCTCTGAATAGGTCTTTGAATGTACTAACTGTACCCTCAGCATTGTTCCACACAGTTGGTCATCATTGTTAAAGTGGAAGACCAGTCGGCCATTCTCAAGAGTCCCTTTGCAGGATTCATCTCGAAGATGGAGGGAACTGGAGTGGAAGCCAGCTTCAAACAGCTGACAGCGGGACAGGGATATGGTGCCGGAACTACTGACACAAGTAATGGACGAGTCTGTGAAGGAGAGAGAAATACAATCCGATGTGTTACAACATAATTTGTTTAAGCTAAGTCATCGATACTGACTTGAAATGCATTTGTTGACTTGACTATGTAATCTGAAGTTAGAAAGGCTGATGAAACAGAAGTTAGTACTGAGGATTATAGGTAGAATTGCCCACACCATAGCTCTCATTGTTTGGCCGATGGTGGTGTTCATCACAGAAGCAGCCGTAAACTCCGTCCTTCTCACCACACCACTCGTGCTCTGTGCAGCCCAGCTGTTCACAGGGGTCGGACTCATCTGCAGAAACAGTGGATAAAGGATCATCCACAGTGTCAAATGGCAGTGATTTCTAATTAATTTTCTTCTCTCTCATTGCATGTCTTATTAGGCCAGTACAAACATACCACAATGCAAAGCAGAGCGCCACTCAGGGATGTCTAGCCCCAGAACTGAGCAGGTTTTCTCATAGGCTGAGACAGCAGAACACAGCATGCCATTGGCTGGAGTGTAGAGGCAGAGATCATAGATGCAGGAAGTGAAAAATGGCTGGGGGTTGGAGTGCAGGTGGCAGGCACTGAATGGGCCACTGGTGTTGGTGATGACACTGCAGAGCTGGGAGTATTCTGCTCTAAAGGTGCAGTCATTCAGTCCATCACCATCTTCATCAGTGGATCCACATCTGGAAAAGACATATCATGCTGCCATCAGCTACTGCCTGTTGAAGTACTAGTAGTGCTTTGCATCATAACTCACCCTGGTTGGCTCGTGGGTGACTTCCAGCTGTGTCCAAAATAATTATCATTTTGTGCCAGTGTGCCATTGGGTAGGACTTTGTCGTCGGAAGGATCATTGTTAAAATTCCCACACATCCCAGTGACTCTGTTTTGACGGTTTTGGCCCAGTCTGACCAGTAAAGTGCTCTGACCATCAAACTGGACTAGCAAGTCAGAGGAATCAACCACTATGTAGCTTCCCTGCCTTACCACCTCAGTCAAGGTTCCCACAGTGGTGGGAAGAGACACATCATTTCCATTTACCTGAGAGGGCAAGATATTAGAAAAAGAGAGAAATAGATGAGATTCAAGAAAGTGTGTGTTACTTTTGTTCAAGTCAGAAAAATGTAGAACTCTGTTCATCTTAAAAGTAATAGTTAGTCTACCTTTATTTTTCTGTCTGATCCAATCCTGATGTACACACTCTCTGGTTCATTTGAGAGGTATATGTCCACTGCAGACACAAATGACACACGGTTGTTGCCACGGTGATTATTAGTGGCTATGACCTGAAACTGAGTTTCATTGGTGCGATGGCTCATGCTCTCAGTGATGATGTAGGAGCAAGTGCCCTGGAAATGAGCCACTGCTCCATCAAAGGTGATGTAGTGTGGGTCCCCCCACACGGTGCAGGTAGACATGGTATCGTAACAGCCCAGCTGGCCATTTCTGATGGTGCACTGTTGTCCAGGAGTGCAAGATGCAGCAGAGCATTGCAGGTCATTGGGAGCATGACATTCACATCTTTGGGAGCAACCGTCTGTCCAGAAGGTCTCACCGGCCTAGGTGAGAAAAATGTAACTGCACCATATGACAGCCAAATGATACAAAAAAATATCAATCTTATCATACGGTTATTGAAAGGCACTTTCACTAATAGAGAAATGTTTCTGTGTTCCTGGAATTTCAATTGTAGGACATACTGCAGTGAAAAGAAGATCTGCATTTTGCAGTCCTGATTCTTGGTTATTTCACAGAAATGGCTAAACATTTCCAGGTACTCATCACACTTCTGGAAGTTTGTTTTATTTGCTTATTAACATGGGATTAACTAGAAACAGGTGGCTTTGCATTTTGCAGACCTGATTCCTGGTTATTGGACAGAAACTACCAAAGGTGTTTCCAAGTAATATGCCACAGAATTAAACATAATATTTACACTGTTTTGTAGGTTACGTACGTTATAGTAGAATCCGTCATGCTGGCAGCCACAGCTTTCCACTGGGACACACCTTGTCCCACTCTTGACGAAGCCCTCGTTACAAAAACATCCCTCAGAGCAGAACTGCTCACAGGTTTCATCAATACTACTGGCACAGGTGTGGCCACAGTCAATACCACACAGCTTATAATGGCTGTTGGCTGGACAGTCAAGTGCTTAATAAGTGGAAACAAATGTCATTAGTTAGACATACCACTTTCAGTTTTATACACAGTGGATATACACTATTGGCAGATTAGTTGAGAAAACACATCTTAAGTTTATAGTTTCTTGCATCTTATAGATATAAATAGTAAAATGACAGGTTGACTCACTGCAGGTGCTGTTCTCTCTCCAAGGGTAGATTTGAATATTAGCAGACTGACAGGCACTGACATATGACTCAATGGCCCTGCACAAGAAATCGTGCCCTTGATTTCCTGACAAACATACATCAAACACGCAATCGTTGAAATATGGTGCTGGGTTCACCACCGTGTGGCAGAAACTGAAGGGGCCATCAGCTGCCTGGATCACCTCACACTGAGCTCTGGCAGGCTGTTCATTGGTACATTGTGGACAGGAGGAGCCACAGCCATCACTGCAGGTGTAGTTGCCCGGCACCTTCCAGGCTCTCCCAAATTCATCAGGAGTAGTGGCTATCATGCCAGATGGGGTGTGAAAGTCATCATTTGGATTTCCATTGAAATTCCCACAGAGTCCACAGGTTTTCTCTCTGCATTAATAATAGCAGTTAAATATACTCAGTGTCAAAAGGATAAATGTTGAGTTAATGGTTTAAGTACATCTCACTGTCCTGTTTTTAAAGCATGTCAGAGAATCATGATTGTAGTTTTGATGAATGGGAGGTATACCTGTAATTTGGAGGTATGGAGATAAACACTGTACTAAATCCATTATAGTTGACACTCAAGCCGAAATTAGTGCTGACAAGTATACGAGATCCAGTGGCGTAGATAGACACATTACCTTCATTCAATAGAATAGGTAAATTTCTAATTTCCCCATTCACCTAGAAGATATATGCAAATAGCAGTAGTTACTTTTTCTACTTTTAAAAAATATATACTGTATATATTTCACAGCAGTAAAAATATTCCTAAAATATTTCTGTAGCTGTTAATTGTTTCATAAATCTGAAAGTGAATTATTCAAATATATTTAACTACTTACTTGTACCAAACCTCTTCTGTCCCTTGACATGTGCACTTGATAGTCCCAAACATTCACAAAAACTTCAGCTACTATTGACAGTGTCAACCCATTCAAAGGCTTCATTCTTAGCTTCCACAGAAAACTGATTGAGCCCATCAGTGGCATTGCAAAGGGTTGCCAGAACATAGCGACAAGTTCCCTGGAAGTCATAGGCCTTATGATCAAAGGTGATGATAGTGGGGGTCTCCAGAGGCAGAACAGGTGCCATGAGGGTTGGGATGGCAGCCAAACTCACCCTCCACCACACGGCAGGACTCCTGGGGGCCACAGGAGTTGGGAATACAGTCGAACGTTCCCTGTAGCGCCATTACAGGTACACAAGCTCAGACATTGTTCGCCATCCCAGAACTGTTCGCCTGCTTGGCGATAACGTCCTTGGTGATAACATCCACAGGCTGTTGGTGGAACACATTGGTCGCCATTAAGGATATAGCCATTATCACACTGACAACCTTCCTGGCACACAGTGTCACAGGTGAAGGGGAAAGAGAGGCTGGGGCAGGCAGAAGGACAAGAGGTTCCACAGAGTTCATAATGGCTGTGTGACGGGCAGGTTAGCGCTGGAGAAAAAAACAAATATGATTAAAAAAGGTGTTCTTGCACATTTGGAAACCATGTCCAGAAATGAATTCAAACGGGGGCGAGTACTTACCACAGCCAGTTGAATTTCTCCATTGTCCCAAGGCAACACCCTTCTGTTGACACATAAGTGCATAATCTCGTAGGACCTCACACAGAGTTGCTGCTGGATTGCTAGAACCCCTCATGATCTCCACACATACAGCCACCTGCTGCTGTGGCTCAACCACAGACCAACAGGGTACAAATGGCCCATGTGGTGAGCCGAGAATGCCACAGTACTCACTAGAATTGTAATTAGTTGTAGAATTATTGTTCACGCTTTCCACACAGTAAGCAGCTAGAGAGCCATCTCGCCAACTGTCTCCAAAGTCCTGAGAATTGTTGACCAGGACACCATTGGGTGTGCGGAAGTCATCATGTGGATCACCATTGTAGTTACCACAAAGTCCACCCAGTGAACCATTGTAGATAACGGGAGCAGTGACACGGACAAAGTGAGGCCAGACAGTCTGCACAGTTACGCCAAAGGAGGTGCGAAGGATGACACTGTAAATGCTG